>JAVJIX010000019.1:3097500-3277500 GCA_036785185.1 Paratrypauchen microcephalus | reverse complement strand
ACCTGGGGTTAAGTGTGAACGGTTTCTTGCTGTAAAGCACTTTGAAGGAGGAAAAGAACTATATAAAAATGTGACTTAAGAGAGAGATTAAAAGTGGAGAAAATGAGAGTGGGGATGGGAAAGAAAGATAGGCAGAGAGAAGAAGACAGGAGAGATTGTAAGGGTGAGAGAGAAAAGGAGATACCACTGATTGATTGATTGCAAAGAGAAAAGACAGAAGTGAGAGAGAAAATGAGAGAGAGAGAGAGAGTGAAGAGATGGAGCATGTGAGGTAAAGAAGAACAGAGAAAGGACAAGAGAAAGAAGAGAGAGTTAAAGGAGAATTAACATTTTTTACAATCTGAGCCTTATTTCGGTAATAAAACAGTTGTTTTACTCACCCATAGCACTTTGGTGTCATATGGAGCACTTCGTTAGTTCTCGGGGCACGACGTTGCAGTCACCAAAATAACACAAACTTTAGCAGTTTTCAAATCATAGAAGCTCGATGTCTTAGTCTACAATTTCGTTTCAGTCAAAAGTGGCCTGTAATACGAGATTTATCCATCATTTCGAGTAGATGAGGACAGTGCGCATGTGCGGAGTCACAGCTGATTTCGCTCTCAGCTCTCGGGACCCAAACATGAAAGGCAAAGCTGTAAGACGTTTGGACCATCGTGTTTGCAGTACCCACTTCAGTCAGGACGATTTTTTTACCAGCAAAGGAAAAGAAAGAAGGCCAACGGATTCAGCGCGCGATTCTGAGAAGTAATGATGGCTGTTCTCTGCGCTGCTCCTAAAACTGTCTCCGCTTCATTCTTTCTGTATCCATTCCGTCTCCTCATCCGTATACTCCTCTTCAGTCCTCAGTCCTCCATAAGTCCTCTTCAGCCTCAAAGTCCCAATCTTCTGCCATGTGTCACTCGCAACAGAAAAGTTATGAGCATCTTCTTATCTGCAAATCAGCCCCTGTCCTCGTCATCTACTCGAAAGTATGGATAAATCTCGGATTACAGGCCACTTTTGACTCAAACTAAAGTGTAGACTAAGACATTGAGCTTCTATGATTTGAAAAGTGCTAAAATTTGTGCTATTTTGGTGACGGCAACGTCGTGCCCCGAGCACTCACGTTAATGGATATCGCTAATCTAAAACATCTCCTGAAATGCTGCATATGACACCAAAGCGCTATGGGTGAGTAAAACAACTTGTTTTATTACCGAAATAAGGCTCAGATTGTTTAAAAAAAAAAAAAAACCTTAATTCTCCTTTAAGAGACAGAGGAAAGAGAGAGAGAGACTGAACAAGTGAGGCCAGAAGGAACAAATTAGCAAGAGGAACGAAAGAAGGAATTACACTGAGAGTGGAAGAGAGAAAGAAAAAAACAAGGAGAGAGTGAAGAGAAAAGATAATAAAATGGATAAAGAAAGAGAGTAAGCACAAAAGAATGCTAGAGAAAAGCAGAAGTGGGTGAGGGAAAAAAGCATTTCTGGAAGAGAGGAAGAGGGTGAGAGAGGATGGAAAATAAAGTTAATGAAGACAAGAGAAAGAGTAAAGAAAAGTAAAAGAGAGAGAAGAGAAGGAGTGAGGATGTAAAGAGAGAGAGAGAGAGAGAGAGAGATGGAAAAAACACAAAATTATGGAGAGAAGAATACAGAAAGCAAAAGCAGAAGATAGAAGGACTGAAGGAAACAAAGAATGAGAGAGGAAAAGAGAGAGGTGCACAGATGTAAGGTGCTCGTTACAAAGACGAGCCTCCTGGCAGGGGGCGCCTGTCCTGTCACAGTCTCACACTTTAGCCCTGTCACATCTGATTGATCCATACAGCGCTCACATCTGTGTTCACCTCATGAATGGAGAATACAACAGTGTTTAAAGATCCTATAATACACAAAACTGACTCTTGTGAGCGTTTACGAGGGTAACCCCCAGTGCAAGAAGGAGCGCTACCGCAGATCCTACAAGGTCTAAATCAGGACTGGACCAGGTGGATTAAAGCGCCGCGTGCAGGTCTATTTCCTGGTTTCGTTTCGAGTCACGGCTGAGGCGAGCAGCGAGGACTCCCCTCGGGACCGCACGCAGTCTGAGCGCATGAACGAACGCATGCAAGAGCCGCGGTGTTCAGACCTGGTTTAGACCTGGTTCAGACCTGGCACGGTTTGAGCACGGGTCTCGTGAGTACACCGGGTCATGCTGCGCTATCACACACGTGTCCGCGCGCACACTTCTCCGCCCTCCCCCTTCCCCCCACACTTCACTATTAATACATTTTGTTGAAAATCTATGAAAGTTTGAGTGTTTAAACGAGAGAGAAATGTGAGAAAAGTTTAAATCCAGTCTGAGAAAAGCGTATAATGTGTGGCTGAGCGCGCATTATTTGAATTTTTGAGATTTCGCGTTTCTTAACTTGAATTTTCTTTCGTATCTAGAGACCAAAATTTAACGTGAAGGCGTTTCGTAACTTGAAATTTTCGTTTGTTGGGTCTTTCGTAAGGTGAGGTACCACTGTATATTCTTCCGCCTCTGGGAGTCTATGGCAAGCCCTAGAACCGTCTGGTAAATAGTTGTGAAATTTGGCATGCACATTCCAGCCAGTCTCCTCATTACCCACAGCAATTTATAGGCCCCCACCCTCAACCTTCTAGTGCCACCAGCAGGTCAAATTTGCAGGAATTTTCAGGTACATTTCTGCGTTGCTAGGCAACGCCCTGCTCTTAATTGATTCGGCTTGATCAAAGATCTTTGATCTAGCCAAAAGTGAGCTCATATCTCGGGAACCCTTCATAGGATTATTTTCAAACTTTTCACAGATGTTCGCGTCCTTCCCAGGATTCCCCACAAAAATTACAGGGCCCCAGCTCAAACCCTCTAGCGCCACCAACAGGTCAAAATTTGAGGGACATTTCTGCTTGTAAATTTGAACCGTAAATCGGATTTTCAAAAATGTCATCAAATTAGGCTGGGTCACTGCTTGGCCCCACATTGCTGCTTGCAGCTATATTTATTATTATTATTATTATTACTATTTTTATTATTACTTACTTTATCCCATTCCTGCCTGCATGCACTTTCTTTCTTGTTCAAACTGTCCTGGAGCTACTGTGGCAAGTCAATTTCTCCTGTGTGAGATCAATAAAGTCTTATCTTAATTCAATAAATAAGGTGAATTTTTCGGTACAGTGAACCCTCGCTGTATCGCGGTTCACTGTTCGCGGCCTCGCTGTTTCGCGGATGATTAGCTAAGAGACTAGACCAGGTCTAAACCAGGACTAAACCAGGACTAAACCAGGTCTAGACCAGGGATGGTAGGGACAGAGTCTCTGATTTCCTTCACGAGAGCGCCTGGGTGACAGGAGGTGTGGCCTTTGTTTACTTGCACGAGCCATGGAAGAGAGTGCGAGCCGGACCATGGAAGAGCCAAGAATCAACATGGACGGGCCGGGGGAGCCGTAGCGGGGAGAGCCGCATTCGAGGGAGCCGCAGCGGGGGGAGGACACTCGCGCGCACAGAGGAGACAGTGGCTCTTCCCCGTCACGCCGAGAGGACGAACTCGACCCCGTCCTAGAGAGCTGTGGAGTATTGGCGACGCATTGATAGCGGACTGATTTTGGAGCCGGGGTGAAATGCAACCAACTCTTGTGAGCGCAGATTGGTCTTACCTGGTCTTGTGGTGAGGACTGGTGCTCAGAGGCGTCTGTTAGCGGTTTGGCACTGTTAGCAGTGGCTTGAGTCTTGCCCAAAATGATATCCAGGTCGCTTTCCACTCGACTTTCGCACATGGCATGGATATGTGGTACCAAAACAAACACACGTGTCCGCGCGCACGTGTCCCCCCCCCCCCCCCCACTATTAATATATTTTGATGAAAATCTACAAAAGTTTGAGTGTTTAAACAAGAGAAAAATGTGAGAAAATGTTAATACCAGTCTCAGAAAGGTGTATAATGTGTCTGGTGAAGCGTTTTCAGCCTTAAAACATGTAGAATAATTGTAAAATATAAAATTGTCCTACTTCGCGGATTTTACTGATTGCGGGCTATTTCTGGAACCTAACCCCCGCGATAAACGAGGGTTCACTGTATAAGGACTGCTAATACAGATAGAAGCTTTTTGTTTTGTTTTACTTCTTTTTCACATGGATTTAATTTCTTTTGCAGATTAAAAAAAAACTTTGAAAGTTTTGGAGATTAACAAAGATGGCCGACCAAATAGCATGCTCCAGGATTGAACAGCGGTCACTTATCAAGTTTTTGGTTGCTGAAGGGTTGAAATTCATAGGAGAATGTCAACTGTGTATGGTGCCACATGTTTCAGCCAAAAAAAATGTCTACACGTGGGCTAAATTGTTTAAAGAAGGACGGAGCAGTGTTGAGGATGAAGACAGGCCTGGGAGGTGATCGAATCAGTCAATGACCTCGATCAGTCTGACAGAAGGGTGACAGTGGACGACATTGCAAGGACTTTAAGCTTATGTGTTGGTTTGAAAGTGACGATGAAGTCAAAAGTGTTGTGAGCGACTGGCTGAGACATCAGTCCAAAGATTTTTACGCTGAGGGAATACGGAAGCTTGTGCACAGATGGGAAAAGTGTGTGACAGTGTTGGGAGACTACGTTGAAATTTTAAAAAAAAGTAAGCTTCTATCTGTATTAGCAGTCCTTATACCGAAAAATTCAGCTTATTTATTGAATGACCCTCGTAGTCATGTTAGAATGCTGTTACCTCCTCCAAAACATACCTGGAGTTGTGTTTTGTTTCATTCACACGTCTGAGTGACCCTTTATTATTAGTCTGGCTACATCTCCAAAAGGTCAAAATGCTCTGTTCCACCTTGTGATGTCATGTAGTGATAGTTTTCAAGTTAAAATATATCTTTTGCTTTTTGTACAGCAATTCCCGGACTGAAATCATCAAAATGATTCTTGTGAAGGTGTATGGAGTTTAAACTGAGACCCGCCTTTATAGTGGACATTGAGTTAACCCAGTGCTTCTCAAATAGTGGGGCGGGCCCCCCTGGGGGGGTGCGGTGTGATGTCAGGGTCAGGCTTATTTGCATAAACTAAGTTTTGTTTCTGTAAAACATAAACAAATGTGCCCAAATCTGCATTAAAAACACATTAATATTTGAGTCCTCAGTGCAGTGTTGTAAGTTTCTTTTTTTGTTTTTAATGTTAATAAAGGATACAATGTTATGCAGAGGCGTACTAATAACAATTTTCTAGACAAATAATACTATTAATAGTCGTGCGCAGGGAGGGGGGCGTGAAATTTTTTGTTCTTTCTAGGGGGGCGTCACAGAAAATAATTGAGAAGCACTGAGTTAACCAGTCTGTCAAAATAAATAATACATAAAAATAACAATAAATAATAATAATAATAATAATAATAATAATAATAATAATAATAATAATAATAATAATAATAATAATAATAATAAATAAATAAAAATAAATAGAAAAATAAATAGAAAAAAAACTAAAATAAATAAATAAATAAAAATAAATAGAAAATAAATAATACAGTACATAAAATAAATTAAAAAACTCAAATAAATAAAAATAAGAAATTAAAAGGAAGGCTAAAAACTATTTGACTTGACTGTAGAAGCTTGTCAGAGATGTCGGTCATCAAAAAGAAAATAGTTTTTGTGAGGTTGTTAACTTCACATGGATTTAACACCAAAATGTCCCTGACGTCCATTACAGAGGACATGTTACAACATTATGAATACAAATAAAATTAAAATGTAAATGCTAAGGTGTTCATTTACCTCCAAATAGAAAATTAAAATAATAATAATAATAATTCAGATACACTTTTTTTCTTCAGGTCCCAGGAGGATATACAGTTGTAGGGAGTATTATCTGTTACATAAGGGTGAGTTGTTGTACAGTTGTATGGAGTATGGTATGAATGTAGTCCTGTATCTCTCACTGTTTGAGCGGAGCAATTCACCCTTATGTAACAGATAATACTCCCTACAACTGTATATGGTTGTGAATGGATATATTTATATTATATAATTATCTCATTTGACATTCTTTTTTTGCTATTCCACCTATTTTTGTTACCCTCTGTTATATATTATATTGTGATGAGTGAGCTACTGTATCCAAATAATTTCCCTTGTGGATCAATAAAGTTTGTCTAAGTCTCTTACCACATGACATCACAAGGTGGTGAGACAAGAATTCAGCCTAAATTTGCAGGGTTGTGTGTTAAACATGCGTGAATGTAACCAAAACACAACTTCAGGAACGTTTGATCAGAAAATAGCGTGAATATATTGATATATTGATAAATGACAGAGTACACAATCTTACTGATATTGCAAATTAGAATTTCAAGGAAGCAGAAATGAATTTTTAACACACCCATAGTATCTGTACATCTTGATTTCATTAGCCTTGAATAGCCTCAATATGGCACAATGAGGTGATAAGCGTCTATGTCCTCGTCAGAAGTGTGCCACCTATTATGTAATTTGCATGCCATTACCATAGCGATGCCCACGGGGTCCGGGGTCAGGCGGGGGTCAAAGTCGAGCCTGTCGGATGATCGCATCAGAGCTCACGTCCAGACACTACACACAAAAGTATTCACAAGAGAGGACACTATAATTGGACTGGGCACACCGCACTAGGTTTACCTGAGAAAAGTCTATTCATTTACATATAGTGTAGTGTAGGTTTTATATGTAAAAGTGAGACAGGATTTTGACATAAGGTTTGGAGGGAATGAGACAAAAGGTTAAGCACGCAAAGATGTTATCTAAGTTGGTGTTAAAACCATTGTGAAGAAGACACATGTGGTTAAAGGTGCGCTGTGTAGCTTTTCTGTTTGTCCATGGAGATGCTATTGCTTTTTCCAGAATGTTTCCTAATGTGGCATTATCTATATTTACAGAGACAAGTTACAGGTCAGAGTTGTGAAGAGGTCACCAGCTATAATAGAATAAATAAACCCAGCAGGTGGCCGATACCCATGGCACGCTGCTGTTGTGTCCTGTAGCAAGACACTCCACAGTTCACACCTGGCACCGAGTAGCCAACCAACAGAGTACACTAGTATTTTAAGAAGCTAGTCTAAGAAATATGATTAAAGACAAAAACAAAATATGCAAGGAAACAGAAAAGCAGGTTTCAACTTTACAAATGTGAGGTGACAGTCTTAAAATGTAAGTACACATGCATACTCTCACTGCGTGCACGTGGGCAAGTGGAATCCGATTGCAAACGGACTGGGATCGTATCGGATTCATGTGCACAGGCTAAGGATCGTATAGGGATTGGTTTCCGGAATCCGATTGGAACCCCTGGTTTAGGCCGATAGTAATCCGCTCGGATCGGATTGGCGTACTGCGCATGCACGGGAATTTTCGCCAGGGATTTCACCCGGAAGTGGCAGGAGGCGCCAACGCGGTTGTTGCCGGAAAAGTCAGACGAAATCATGGCTGCGAAGAAAGAATGCACAACACGTACACCAATGCTGCTCTGTCAAACTCCTCGAGCGCCATCTTTGTACACCGCCACATAGTTTGTTGTGTTTTTATTGAGTAGCCATCACCCGGAAGTAGTTGGACCGCAGCGCCACATGGCGTAGCGGAGCCGGCCAGGTCGCTGGCCATTATCCGATTACACGACTTTCATGTGCGCTCGGATTGGACGACAGACCACCCGCCGATCCTACCATGTGCACGCAGTGATTGTATTTGAAAACTCTGTACTACACAACACCACCCCCTTCCTTTTTTCCTGTTTTTGTGTGTGTTAGCTAGGTGTACATACCCTCAAAATGATCAAAATTATGTCAATCTGTCTACAAATATGGGCAATGACAAATACCTATGTTTTCCCGTATGGTTGAATTATGGAATAATCTTTTGTATAAAGTATACATGTATACACAAGTACATTTGAAGTACTTTATTGCATGAGTCTGCCTCCACATACAGTATCTGCTATATCCAAACACTTATTTAGCCATATTGCACTGCATACTTGACATTCTCATTTATTCCAGCTTTACCATTGTCCTTTTCCACAGAACCCATCCGACACACGCTTAGGTCACCGGCATCCTCCGACGTCCCGTTTCTTTTTCGCGTTGTGCCCGACGCAATGCCCTTGAATGCACAAAGCTGTTCTAAGTGGGTACGCTCCGGAGAGCATGGAGTAAATTACCCAGAGGAAATAAGTTAAAAAAACAACAGCAATAAAGGCAAAGCTGTAGGTGGCTCTGCTTGATACTATACATTAATCATCCTAATGCCTGACTTAAAATCTGTGCATACTTAAACAGGCAGGCGGTGGAGGGCAGTGATCAGTGAGCACAAATATACGCACTATAGCTACATATGCTACGGGAGAAGTTTGGGATGTAAATAAGGGAGGAAGATAATGACAAAAAAGCGAGGTCTTCAGAGAAAGGAGTAAAAATGGAATCATCAACGTGCAGATATATCTTTGTATACCTTTTTGGAAAGTTGTAATCTTTTACTTTCAAAAGGGATGTGCGATAAGAAAAAAAAAAAAAAAGTCAAGATTTTTTCCCTCATTTTGATCACTCACAGTTTTTGATTTTGTTCTGTTTTGGCTAATTTTCACTATTTTTTTATTCCACTATTAAACAGTTCTTATCTATCGTTGCCATTTAACACACAATAATAGCTAAATTGGTTTCTTTAAAGGTGCACTGCGTAATTTTTTTTAAAGTTGGGGGCCCGACGCTTTGTTATTGTTATGCCCATATCTTTCACAATACGGGTTGCTTTTATTACATTTATTCAGTTATGGGTGTTTTTATTGCTCAAAAATACCTTTAAAAACATGGATTCTGACTGTGAGTCTCCTGCTTGTCTAGTTTAATGCTGTACTTTGGAGCACTGCAGGCAAAGCAATAATATCTCCGTGGCAACAACAAGCCCTCCACCAGAAAAGTTACACAGTGAACCTTTAGTCTGAACTCTGACTGATTAAAGTCTGATTAATTGCAAGGCCCACTTTCTAATTCTTTATTATTATGTCCGTGAGGAAGGGTGACGGGTGAAGTGTTTTGCCCAAGGACACAGCAACAGTACGACCTAGTCCGAGCGGCCAGGCCCAACCCTTCTGACAACAGATGAGACTCATTCTCGAGGTGGTACTTTGGACGTTTTATTTGTATTTATTATTTATTTATTGCTGCAAAATAAGAACGATGCTGTACTTCACTGTCAAATCTGATATACTTTCCAAAAAATCTCCAAACGGCCTTCAAAACAACAATTTGAATATGTTTGTGCGCTAGTGTATTACATCAACCGCATTTTGATCTCCTTATGTTGTTGTTTTTGTTTTTTAATATTTTATTTTTTTGTCAGCGACTCATTTGTTGCCAGGGAGATGCCTTAAAGTGAGTGCGAGCATGTATCATTTGATCCGGACAAACAAGGACACAGCTCACATCTGCGGTGCGTTTGGTTTCAGGAGACATTCATCTCAGCTTCAAAGGCAAGTCTCGAGCACTCACTGAAACGCACCGATGTCGGCAATATATTTTTTGCCCTAAATACAGCTATTAAACATGTGTGAAAAGGTGAAGGCTTTTTATACAGTTTTATTAAGTTGATATTTACTATTTATTGTTTATGATGGGGTTTGTATATTTAGTTAATGTTGTAATAAAGTCTGGTGAGATACAATGCTCTCCTCTAATCTGGGCACTGATCATAATGAATAAGCATGCATATCAAATATAAAATGTTCACAACCATAATTAAAATGTTTAGCAATAAATAAATACAATAAAAAAAAATTATACCTATTTATGCAAAAATTATTGGTTATTTATTAATACGTATAAAAAAAAGTTGTTGTTTGAGTTGAATTTCCGATACTACAAGACGCAGTTGACAATATAATGTCATTTGTCCAGTTAGTTTTTTCATTTTCTTTAACACATTTTTAAAAATAAATCTAGCAAATCCTTCGCCCACTTCGCAAAACTATTCACAGAAGACGCAAAACAATTTAAAATGTTTGGAAAAGTAATATTTGTGAACAAAACACAAAACACTTGTAAAAAGTATACTTTGTGGTTACAATATAAACACAATCATCAGATTTATAAACGTAAGTAATCATCATCCAAACACTGGCTGGAGAATGCTCCCACACTTTTGGACCCGGAGTGTGAGGGAATCAGACCTGTATCACACAGGCCAGTACCACACTGTTTATGATTGAGAATGAGAGAAAAGCTGTAAATGTGAGTACAATATGACACAATCATTTAGATAACAAAAAAGTTACATTTTAAAATCTCTGCATCTCTGAAACCTGGTTTGCAGAAAATCTTCAGCATTCCTTGATGCCAACTCTCTTCCTGCCCACAACGCCAAATGTAACAAACTCTGAGCGCTCTCCTCTCTACCTGCCTGGCTCACTGATAGAAGGCAGAGCCCATCTATTTGTGACGGGGTCTTTATTAACTGATAAACACACAGTGCCCTTAAAGAGATGACGGCTCGTGTCACCAGGCAGAGGGCCCACAACATGTAGAGATATAAATCTATTTACAAAGCATTTTGTTGTATAATAATCAAGAAGTGTGTGTTAGCATATTAGCTGCTGCTATGTTTACAATCACTGCAAAACTCTGCACTAGTCTTGTCAAATGTGTTGATAATCGTGGTGCGGTGAATAATTAGGATGCTCTGAATGCATAAGTAAGTAAGGAATAGTTTTGGGCCACTGCATCCACCCATTTTCTGGGTCATGGGGGCAGTAGTCTAAGCAGGGACTTCCAGACTTCCCTCACCCCAAACAATTCTATCAGTTCCTCTGGGGGAACCGCAAGGTGTTCTCAGACCAGCCGAGAGCTGAGAGACTCCTCCAGCGTGTCTTGGGTCTTCTCTGGTTGCTCCTTCCAGTGGGACATGCCCGGAACACCTTCCAAGGAAGTCGTTCCGGAGGCATCCGGATAACAAATGCCCGAGCCACTTCAGCTGGCTCCTCTCGACGTCGAGGAGCAGTGGTTCTCCTTGAACTCCTCCACTTCAGGCAAGGATTCTGCACCCACCTGGAGAGGGCAAGCCACCTTTTTCCAGTTGAGAACCATGGCCTCAGATTTGGAAAAGCTGATTTTCATCCCAGCCACTTCACACTGCCCCAGTGGAAATTGCAGGTTTTGGGTTGATGAAGCTATCAGGACAACATCATCCACAAACAGCAGAGATGAGATCCTGTGGTCTCCAAACTGGACCCCCTCTGGCCCCTGACTGCATCTAGAAATTCTGTCCATAAATACAATGAACAGAATCTGTGACAAAGGGCAGTCCTCCAACATGCACTGGGAACAAACTTACTGCCGGCAATGGGAACATAGCTCCTGCTTCCTCATACAGGGACCAGACAACCCTTAGCAAAGGGACCCGGACTCCATACTCCAGGAGCACTCTCCAAAGGACGCTATAAGGGACGGGGTCAAACACCTTCCCCAGATCCACAAAGCACATGTGGACCAGTTGGGCAAACTCCCATGAACCCTCGAGCACCCGATGGAGAGTATAGAGCTGGTCCAATAATTTAAAATGAATTATTTCTGTTTTTTCATGTTAAGACAGTAAAATCAGGTACTTTAAGCCCTCTGCACTTGAATCATGGAATACAGTACAACTCTTGCCACCCAAAATCCAAATAGTATGGTTTGTGTAATGTTTGCAAAAAAATCTTCAGAGTTCCTTGCTGGCACCTCTCTCCTGCCACACAATACCAAATGTAACAAACCCTCAGCACTCTCCTCGCTACCTGCCTGGGTCATTAATAAAAGGTAGAGCTGATTTCTTTGTGGAGGGGGGACTCGAGTCACTGATAAACATACAGTGCCCTTAAGGAGATGACGGTCCATGTCACCAGGCAGAGCGCCCCCGCGACATGCAGGGATATAAATCTACACCAGAGATACCCAAAGTACATGATGAATTAAGCCAGCGCATATAAATTCTTAAGAGCCTCCATTTTAATGCTGGTCATTATTCAACAAATTTTTCTAAGAAATGCCACATGGGCAGGAACAAGTAATTAGGGCTAGAAAAGTGAAACTGTCACATGTAATGGTTTACTCCGCCGCCTCACCTTATCAAGGGAGGGGTGATGGTGGAGGGGGAGGACGGATGGGTGGATGAGTGGGGGGTGATAGGAGGGACACAGAGCTCCACGGGGCTGTACTGTAGCTACCAAAGTGCCATTAGGCCAATTCTGAAGACTAACTGTTCACGAGGTGCAAATCTAGCCGTACTCTCCTTCGTGTATTCAAAGCATTGTTAAAAGGGATGTTGTTTTTTACCTTCACTTTCTTTTCTTTCTTTCTTTCTTTCTCTCCCTCCTTTCCTTTCTCTTGCGGCTCTCAAACCGGCCAAGGCCTCAATAAATCTGCGGTCACGGGGGATATTGTTAGTGTTGGCCAAAGTACTATTAAAATGAAGGGGAATTTATGGATGACACTTTGTAACAATTAATCAGGAAATGTTGATTAATAAAGTTGGTCGGTTATTCTCAGGAAAGCGAGGGCATTGTCAGACTGATCATTTTATTCATTATTTTTGATTAATGTACCCAGATATCCAGAGTCTAAGAGATGCGGAGAGGGGGGGAGAAGAGGAAGGAGGGAGCGGGGGGGGGGGGTTGGGGTGGTAGTTATCCCGTATGCAAAATCATAAATAGTGAATGGATGCGTATACCAGCTTAACCTTGGCCGTCGAGTTGGTAGCGGCGACGGGGTTCAAATGTGCACGCTCAGCAAAATAAACTGCGCGTATACAGGGGATTACGGAGGCGAAGTGGGGACGAGGGGAGGGGGTGTTTGAAGAACATCACCTCTCTGGACCTGTCCGTCTTCAGCTGGACGCCCATGATTAATTAGTTTGTTTAGATACTCAATTAGCCCAGCCATGCAAAGAAAAAAGCATAGCGGGAGAGAAAGAGAGAGAGATGGAGGGAGGGTGGAGGGTCAGGGAGAGAGGGGGTGGCGATGGAGGCGGAGAAGAGGAATAGTGGAGAGATGCAGAGGTGAGATATGAAAGAATCTTCCGCTGATAGTTCTCATGGTGTTCATCAGATAGAGCAAAAGGGTGTGATATAAGCGTTCCATTATTTTTCTTGGATATATAAAAAAAAAGTTTGATCAGATGAACTTGTTGGCTTGGAGAAGTTTTTAGTTTTGTACGCTACAGAGACTGAGCAGAGCAGTTATAATGTACTGTTACAAAGTTTCCATAAGACAGGGTTCATTGAGGGTCAAAATGCTCTTCTTCTTCTCCATGGTGAGGTTAATGCTTTGACTGGAACCTTTCTATCTTTAGGGAGACCAAACCAGAAGTTACAGGTCAGATCTGTGGAGAGGCGACCCCGCTCAGTCAGAATGTCTGGTTTTCTAGGTGTTCTTGAGCTTTAAAACCACATGTAATTTAAATAATGTAAGATAGAGCAGTTTAATGTCATACTGTGGAACATTCCAGGCAGAGCAATGACATATCCATAGAAACAAGCAGGTGATGGACCTTCTACCAGAAAAGTTACACAATACAGCTTTTAGCACTGGTCAGGTTTACAGCTGAATTGTTATTTCACTAAAGTTATTTTAAAGCCCCAGTGTGTAGGATTCGTGGCGCATAGGTGGATGGTGCTATTGCACTTTCTGTTTTAGCTACGGCAGACCTCGAGGGTCACCCGGGCACGAGCCGCGTGCCGCTACTGTATAAATAAAACACGGTCCCGTTTTTTTTTTTTTTTTTTTCTCTCATGAAAACACACATTCCCGATCGTGTACCATGACACTCTACACATCAAATGAAACCTTACAGTCTCCTCTTTTTGACTATGCAATTCATTTCCCTGCACAACAATCACTCCCCGAGCACATGGGGCTTTTATACGGAAAAGCACAAAACGAGGTTAGCTTACCTTAGAATGCTTTGCACAGGTCAAACTCTGTATTTCACCATAAACTTGCTCTCAATTTGTCCGTAAGGATCCAGCGAATAAAATCCAGTAAAACAATTTAGTCCAAAACACGTGTTAGATCCATTACGACATCTGATCCGGCAGCATGCTTGTGTTGTTTACTCAAAACCACGAGCCTTGCCGAAGGCGAAGGCGGAGCCCAAATGTCCTTCTGCGGCTCTCGTATTCAAAATGGTTGCCTCTGCATGGGGAAGATCCCCCTTTTATGTGACTATATCTAAGTCCAAAAGAATACTTTGATTTCATGATGGAAGTGAAAAGGCTTGGAAAACACTGTATTTTTGAATGGGTATCTTCAATTTCAGTAATTAACAGGTAAAAATCTTACACACTGTCCCTTTAAAGGGATCATATGTGAGATTTAGATTTCACATTTCATAAATATGGTCAAATACATCTTTTATTATAACAATTATAATGCAGATTATTTCTTGAAAAAAAAAATACAAAATGGCTAAATCTTTTGCTATTTTTTGTGGGTTTAAACTTGACCCAAAATTGCTCTCTGATCTTAATCTTCAGTCCCTAAACCCCAGCGATTACAGTCAGTCACAAATCAGTGCTAGTGCAGCCTCTGCAGCTCAGTGAGTGGATTCTGAGATTTCACATGAGCCATGGCCTGTCTATATACTGAGAATTACAAAAATGTGCACAGCTCTGGAAAAAAAAATAAGAGACCACTGCATTTTTTTTCTGAAATCAGCATCTCTACATGTATTACAGCCATTCCATTCCAGCGTCTGTTGAATTCCAACACAAACACAAAGCTGAGCTACTTCAGTTCTTGCACCAGGAGTGGAATAAAGTCACCCAAGAACAATGTGAAAGACTTGTGGAGAGCATGCCAAGACGCGTGAAAGCTGTGATTAAAAATAAGGGTTATTGCACCAGATATTGATTTCTGAACTCTTCTTAAGTGTAAACATTAGTATTATGTTGTTTGAAAATGAATTTGATCTTGTTTCTTTGCATTGTTTGAGCTCTGAAAACATGTATTTTTTTTGTTATTTTGACCATTTGTCATTTTCTGCAAATAAATGCTCTAATATTTTTATTTGGAATTTGGGGGAAATGTTGTCAGTAGTTTCTAGACTCAAACAAAAATGTTCCTTTTGCCCAAACACATACCTATGAGTAGTAAAATCAGAAAAAACGATAATTTTGCAGTGCTCTCATATTTTTTTTTCCAGAGCTGTATGTGGGTTAAGCAACTGGCAACCCAGATTCAGTGTAGTGCTTTTTATTTTCTTCAGTAAGATGTTTACAGGCTAAACTGTATTAAAATGCTGCAACCAGTGTATACTATAGCTACAGACATTTTCTTATGCTGAGACTAAATAAATAACCCATGAAAAAGTCCGATACAAACCTGGTGCATTGATTATTATGTGTCGCATTATGTCACTGTATTTACCGTGTACTGAAAACAACACCTGGTGCATGAATATTAATACAACAGCATCTTAAAAAGGTGAAAAGTGACATTTCACGGTGTCTGTCAGCCCGATCAGTCACACCCACAGAAAACGGTCAGATGTTCTGGAGCTGTGGTGCGCTCCTCACTCAGACACTCCCCTCTTTATGTCACATCAGATCTGCTCAAACAAGTGAAGAACAAGTCTTCTCTCTCTCTCGCTGTCGTTTTCTCCTTTGTTCCCCCCATCTCTCCCCCTCTCCTCCACTCTCTGCACACTGGGACAAATGGCTGCAGAGGGACCTGGGTGTCTGCAAGTGGTGGTGGGGTGTGTGGGGGCTAAATCTGTACTGGTGGTTTTCAGACGTGAATGTGAAGATGTTTTCTCACCAGTTTATTGTATTAGTAAAAGGAAAATGTACAAACGCTCACCCTGATCATTTCTTTTAGTGACTAGACATAAAACTTTGTACTTAACAGCTATAATCCGCCTTTAAATCATCTTCATTTTCACTACCCCCATCTGTATTAAATAGTATTGGCCAAGGCAATGTTGTTGTGATCTGAAATACAACAATACGCACTCATATAATCAGATCCTAATGATGTAAAACCTTAGATCAAGGTGCACTGTGTAACATTTCTGTGTAAATCATCTGCTTGTCTCCATGGAGATGTTATTGCTTTGCCTTGAATATCCACAATGGAGACAAGTTAATGGTCAGATCTATGGAGAAACAAGCACAAAGTAACAATTCATGTTTTTCCATGGTATTATTAGGCTATAAAACACCAAGACAGATATGTTTAATGCCAAACTGTGGAACATTACATCTATTAAAGGTCCCATGGCATGAAATTTTCACTTTCTGAGGTTTTTGAACGTTAATGTGAGCTCCCCTACCCTGTTTAGGGCCCCCCCCATGGTTAAAAGTTGTGAAATGTCTAAACTAAGCATTTGCGATCCTTTTCTGCGTTACAAAAAATCGGAGCTCAAACGGGCGATTTTGAACAAGGCACCTTATTGACGTCAGATCGAAAAAAGAAATGCAAATGCAGTTCCACCCCCGTCTGTCTGAACTCAGCGTCTCTGTAAATCACGCCCAGAGAGTTTGGACTGCGAATGCGCTAGGCAATGCGAAATGTGTTTTTTTATTTGCCTGGAGGCACGTCCAAGTGTTTCTAGGCTCGGAAGTCCTTTATCTGAGCCTCTGGACCTTTGAACAGCAGTGGTTTAATTTTATTTTCTGTGGAAATGTGTTTATTTTTCAATGGAACGCTTCAAATCTCTCCCCCCGTGCAAAAACAAGGAAATGGATCAGCTGAGGGCTCAGAGCTCAGAGCGGAGCGTTTGGCCACGCCCCCACCCTCAACTACTGGCCAGCTCTTTTCTCCTCATTTGCATTCAAGCAACAACGCCCATTATGACCTGTTCTGAGGGAGAAAAATTACTCTTTCTCATCTTATCTCTGTTTCTCATGCACTGAGTGTTGATTTTGAAGAAGGATTCATTTACAGTATTAGGGAACCATTAAGGAGCCATATAAAAGCATCAAGAAGTACCATGTCATGGGATCTTTAAGTGCTTGTTAGTCTTTCTGGAGTCCATAAAATGTAAAAGGATTATATTAAATCTTTTTATCTACAAGGAGACCAAACCAGACCAAGTTACAGGCCAGCTCTGTGGAGAGGCAACCCTGCTCACAGTCAGAATGTTTATTTTTCTAGGTATTTTTTAACAGTAAAACCACCCGTAATTGAATAAATATAAGGTAAAGCTGTTTAATGTCATACTGTGGAACATTCCAGGCAGAGCAATGATATATCCATAGCAACAAGGAAGTAACAGACTCCCAACCAAAAAGTTACACAGTGTACCTTTTAAGTTAGGATCAGTCTCGAGGAAAAGTAACGAATGTGTATGTGGGGGCGCAGTGTGTGTGCGTGTGTGTATCCATGGGTTCTTATTGTGTTATGTGTGACAAAGTGCTGTGGCTGCAGAAATGTTTGTGTGACATGCTCTCGACAGTGGGAGTCCATTAGCTGCCTCTTTTCAGTCTCCTTGGCAGGTTATCAGTCTCCCCCATGCACACACACACACACACACACACACACATGCATATACGCACACTCCCCCTACATACGCACACTAACGCACTTATGAGTTTCACAAACAAGACACAAGACAGCTGCTGCGTTTGTGCCACTCGTGTCCTAGCAACATGTGTCGAGGTGGTTCTAGTGTTCAAAGTCACACCACGTGCTTTCTCTCGCTGAACAAAAGTGGAAAATAAAATATATATATATGTACACTGTATGGAAAAGTTCAGAATTGAGATCTCCACAGCTGTTTTGATGTATAACAGTGTGTTAAAATGTAACTATGGGGAGGGAATAATCATAATGAAGGCAGGAAAAAACTCTTAAACTGTTTTTTTTTTTTTTTTGCTTAAAACTAATAATTTACTTTGAAGATAAAACTAGCTTAGATAAATAATAAAATCAGGTTGTGTATTTTATAACATTTTATAACACAAGTATGGTAAAGCATAGGGTAAAGCATATTTTTTATAGTTGTATCTCAAAGGTACTATAGAAACTCCAATACTGAAAACAACAACAACAACAAAAAACTACAATGCATAAAGTTCATGACTAAAAAACTTTCTATTTTGGTGTCCATCACCTGCAGAACTACCTTACATTTATTATTATAACAGATCTACCTTACATTTATTACGGTGTGAGAAGAGCTGACGAAGCCTCTCGGATGAGCGGCGAAGCGTTTTCAACCAAACAAACTTTGTCCAGTTGACAAATTGAACTTCTCCTTTTATCATTTATTACGGTGGTTTTATAGCTCAAAAATACCTAGAAAAACAGGCATTCTGACAGTGAGCGGGGTTGCTTCTCTGACCAGATCTGACCTGTAACCTGGTTTGGTTTGGTCTCCATGAAGGTAGAAAGGTTTAATGCCATTCTGTGAAACGTTCCAGACAAAGCGATAACATCTTTATGGAGAAAAGCAATTGTTGGACCTTTCAGCAGAAAAATCACTCAATGCACCTTTAGAGAACCATTCATGAATTGTGCACAAATGATATAAACAAAAGTGTCCAGCGTTGAGACGACCATTACACACACTACACAACCTGTCGGAGTATGTCTTTCATGTCCCGTATCATGTGAAGCCCCTCCTCTGTACGTCAATACCCACTCTTTGGATTCCAGAGTCCAAATTCCCACTGGACCTGCACGGGACTGAGCCAGTTCAACCCATGTCCGCCGTTTAGTCCCGATTTCGCTTTTCAAATAGGCCTAACCTTATGGGACATGTTTGAACCCCTCCCCATGCCTTGCCTTCTCTTCCCCCTCATCTTGACCCCCCTTCGAACCCCCTTCTCCACACACACACACACACACACACACACACACACACAGAATCCACAATTTTCCTAGTTAATAATTGATGCCGATCTTTCGCACGCGTTTGACAGCCCTTCTATGTGTGAGTATATTGTTTTTGTCTTGGCAAATCCAACTACCCCCCCTCCTCTCCCTCTCTTACCCCATTTCTATCACACAAAACATGTCCTGTCTCTTTGCCAGTTCATCATGAGGTCCATATGTTGCTTTGCCCCCACTTTTTGCCTATGTTTTCACTCATTCATTCTTACGAAGATGCGCGAATGACAACACGCAAACCGGTTTTGAAGATGAGAGGAGCTTTTAGGCTGTCCGAGCTGACAGTTGGGGGATTAGAGTGCGGAGGGGGCATACAAGTTTAAACAGACAATAAGAGGGGGAGAAGAGTTGTTGATAGATGAAACACAGAGCCATACTGTATAAAGTTGATTTCGCACAGAGAATTTTCAAAAGTGAAAGATGCGTTGTGTAACTTTTCTGACTGGGGTTCCGTCACCTGCTTGTTTCTATAAATAATATGTCATTGCTCTGCCTGGAATGTTCCACAGTATAACATTAAACATCTATACCTTGCATTTATTCAATTACAGGTGGTTTTATAGCTCAAAAATACTTAAAAACATGCATTTTGACCTGTAACTTGGTCTGGTTTGGGCTCTGTGAAGATAGAAAGGTTTAATGCCATACTCTGAAACATTCCAAGCAAAGCCCTCCGCCAGAAAGGTTACGCAATGCACATTTAAATGCCGAATAATGCTTGTGGTTTGTCGCGTGGCATGGTGACTTGCTTGAGGGATAGGGTTGGCACAGTACTAAAGGGTATGTGGATTTAAAATACATAAGGGCAATGCCAAGTTATTCTAATTTTAGATTTGTCTTGAAAGATTCACAAGGAGGTGAAGCTGCATGACCGGCACATGGAGAACAAGGAAAGGGCAAGAAGGAAGGGAAATATTACTCTGAATATAATTTGAATTTCTAGTATCGATTCAGGCCTAAAAGCTTAGCAACTGTAAAAATACGAAAATATGTCAAAATACAAATACTTGGATATCTTTATTTGAAAAAGGAAATCACTTTGGTTTTACTTTGGTTTATCCCAGTCCTTGAAATGAAGAAGAAGTGAACTTTATTGATCTCACACTGGAGAAATTCTTCTCTGCATTTTAACCCATCCTATATATATATATATATATATATATATATATATATATATATATACACATATATATATATATATATATATATATATATATATTATGGCATGCCGTTTAGGAAATTAAAGAATATATTGAATGGATATGTCTGAATATATAGAATGAAGCCTGAATATATAGAATGAACGCTTGAATATATAAAATGAAGCCTGAATATATAGAATGAAGCCTGAATATATAGAATGAACGCTTGAATATATAAAATGAAGCCTGAATATATAGAATGAACGCTTGAATATATAAAATGAAGCCTGAATATATAGAATGAAGCCTGAATATATAGAATGAACGCTTGAATATATAGAATGGATATGTCTGAATATATAGAATGAAGCCTGAATATATAGAATGAACGCTTGAATATATAAAATGAAACCTGAATATATAGAATGAACGTTTGAATATATAAAATGAAACTTGAATATATTGAATGGATGCTTGAACGCGAGGCGGGTGCACCACCGGCATGAAACAGGAAAGGAGGACACTTGTGTCCAAAAAGGAGTACAAAGGCCCTAAAGTGAGGACACCTTGTTTTTTGTTTGTTTGTTTTTTTCCCTCGGGGAAAACAAAGAATGTGCGCTGAGAATGTGCACTGCTCGCACATTCTGCATTTCGGATGTCGCGCACAGGAATTCCAAGCATTACTAGTTGCAATAGAATAATATTTTGTCTTTAGGGAACAAGGAGCAGACCACCCGGCTCACTGAGCTGAGGCGGGACTTGTTCCATCTCGCAGATGGCCATGCGGTCCACGGACTGCACTCAGGGCTGAGCGAGTATGCACCGCTTCGACTGCAGACTGGGACCACGCTCCGAACCGTGCACTTTCTGAACTGGGAAACGGCGAACATCGCAGAGTAGCAAGTGTAAATAATGGGTGGGGATTTATGACGATTTATGCAACGAAAGGAGGACAAAACGTAAAAACGGAGGACACGTGACAGACGGCCGGACAGACAGCTCTAAAACCGGACTGTCCGGACGAAATCCGGACGAATGGTCACCCTATGCACTAAAGCCGTGTCCCAGTTCGAGGGCTGCAGCCTCCGTTGGCTCCATTTTTGGCCGCACGACGGCATGACACGGCCTGTCCTATTTCATACAGCCCAAAACACGGAGCGAAAACATGGAGCAAAAAGCCCGTCCGGAGAGCGGAGAAAACATGTGAGTATACGCTTTTAACTTTAGGAAATCATTACTAACGCAACCGTAAATGTAAAATACGGCCACACACCACAAAACTGTCAAATAAGTTTGTTTTTTTTAACTGCGTGAACCTCGGAGCTTTGAGGGAAAGTTTAGCTAGTAATCTGCTAACTCGATGGAAAGTCAGTTCAAACTTTCTTATATGGACAGATGTCCATCAAACACTTTTTATATTTTTACTGTCAGGGGAAAAAGACTACAGAGGCATTATTGAAGCTACGAGAACGTTTTCACGGACAGGGGACTGAACACTTGGCCAGTGTAGCTTGTATGATAAAACCCACATTATTTCATGCAGTAAACTTAAAAGACACAGTTTGACTATATCAAAGTTTATTTTTTACTTGTAAATAACGTAATATAAGCCTCCATTGTATGCATTTAATTCTGGGAATGCATTACTTGTTTTTTTTACAATCTGTGCATGTTTGTAAAGTGAAGAGTAAATACCACTGCCTGGACAGGTCAGTTTTATGATGGACATTAGGCTCATTTAACAGGTGCAGACACTGGTGTAGATACTAGACACCTGTGTCTGTTATGTTCATCACATCTAATGTAACAATGAGAAAACTGTTTGAAATATTTTATATGAATTTTCTTTTCTCATCTGCAGCCTCCTATATGAGGACACAACACTGCTGGGGCCACAGAACTGTTGGCTGAGGAGATGCTCATGGGTCATGAAATTGGTCAAATGCAGAAGACAAGGTAAAGCTACTAAACTGCCCTGGAGGTGTGCTGACCCAGACGTCTGCCAGACGTCATGCTCATATTGAAACCATTATTTAAATAGTAAAAATACACATTACTCATATTTGTGGGATTCCTCTATTAATTTAGCTGTTTCGATTATTTAAACTAGCTTTGGATCTTGATGTACATGTACTGTGAACCTAATTTTCCTGTAATAGTTTTCTTAATGTGTGTGTAATTATGTTTTTACATTGCAGGACAGGACTTTGAACCAATCAGACATAAGACACATTCTGCTCTTCCTCCTCCAGAAGACAAGAGATGCAGCTTAGTGGCCCAAGTACATTGGATCATGTCTCCACTGTTTTGTGTCCAGACTCACTGAGGAGGAGGTCCAGACTTAATTAACAGACAGTTAATGATGTTAACACCCTTTTCCATACATGTTGTTACCATTAGACAATGACACGATTTATATATAATAATCAGCATTGGGGATATGATTAAATGACTAAATGGGTAAGGCAAATAACAGTAAGATAACATAGTAACAGCATAACGGCTCAACTCAGACATTTCCTACATAACTATGTCCTGTGTCCTTGCCTTTGACTAGGAAGAACTTTGGATTTTAGCACACAAAACTCTGAATCTATGTCATGGTATTTCACGTCCTGTACATGACCACAGACAACATATTCGTAGGCGTCCAGTGACTTATAGGCTCGCAATTTCTCCCTCGTGTACACACTGGGTTTCTCTATTAAATAAGTATAAATATCTGGCCACTGTATATTAGGCCACTTGCCAACATCATCCACCCACTCACTGATCGCATTAGGATCTGGCAGTCGGACCCCATTTGCCAAAGTCAGCTTGTTGAGGTAACATTCGCGATCTTTTGACGAAAGTCCCTTTGCATACACTGACGAGTTGCGGAGTTCTGCCATGCTTCCGTTGCCAGCTGCGCGCGCAACCGCGCCTTTGTTTACTAACAGTGTTATGTTACGAATATTAAAAAAATACAAATAGGTTGAAGTTTTACTTAAAAATACCTTTGTTATTTACACTTACTATATTTACAATTCTATTTTGAGTACTGAAATTTATCTTTGGTATTCTTGAACTAGTCTAGAATTCTCATGTAATTTCTCCCATTTGGTATTCTCTCGTTTAGTATTTGCCACGCGTGTTTCCGTAGTCAGGAAGTCGACTGTAAATAAGTGAAGTCCACATGTACCATGAACGTTCCTAAGGATATTTGCTGCTTTGTTTCTTCTTAAATGCGTAAGGTAGCATCGTCGGTACGTATCTACTGTTTATTTCTTACCTTATGTCTGCTGAGCTTGATTTGTGTTCTTTCGGCGGAGATTTGTTAATGGTAGTAAATATGCAGAATGATAGCTCGCAGGTCTTATTAGGTCACGCGATGAATGGACTTGCCTTTGATTTAAATGATTATGGCAATGTATGCTTTTTCAAACGTTAATGTTATTCCCGTTTCATGTATGTATGTTGCAGTTTCACACTTCTTCACGTCAATAAACCTGTGGACAGCGAAACAGTCTTCAGAGTACTTGATGTTCAGGGAGTGTTTAGCTGGCTGCTAGGATAAGTTATGCCGAAGACAGCACAAACAGAAAAAGGGTCTATAAATGGCTTATCTGTGGACATTGTAAATATAAGTTATATAGTAAAACCGGATAAATGTGACGGAAGATGGTTCAGAGGAAACCGGACATTATTAATGTTTAAGTGACTGTAAGGGGCGGGATTCAAAAAGTTAACACTTCTTCCCATAACCCTTTGAGATATGTTTACTTCTGTAAAGAAATGATATTAATATGCCTACATGTACATGTATACGTGTAATGTATTATGTACTGTATATTGACTTTGTGACATACTCAATAAAAATTCATCATTCATTCATTACAAATAAAAGAGATACTGTACAGTTTATTACAAGTCATTACATTTTAAGTACTGTACAGCGGTGTAGGAAAATATAGATTTTTGCAGCTCCTCTTTTATCTTTAAATTTTCAGCTCGTAGTGCGTCACACTCCTGTCGCAGGTTGACATAGTCTGCCTGAAGTTGACTCTGTCTCAGGTTCAGATCATCATACACTGTCTTTGGAACTGGGAGATCCTCTTCACCTTTAAGATAGAAAAGTGAATAATTAGTACGTGGTGCAACCAGTGCAGTAAGTTTAAGTTGTAAGTGCATTCCAGTAGGGCTGCTCGATTAATCGAATTTTGATCACGATTTCGATTTTGGTGTCAAACGATCTCAAAATTCATATAATCGAGACTAAACGATTATTTTTTCATTTCTCTGTCGAGAGGGACGCGCATGCGCAATACGTTCCCTTCCACGCGGGCCTAGACTAGCTGGCGCCTACACTCGCTGAGCACTGCTCCGGGAGCAGTGTGATTGCATGACTCCATGGCTCTACACACGCATCTGAAAGTAGGGAAGATTGTGAATTGTTTGGCGCGATGTAGGCTCGCAAGATGGCAAATGGAGGTGAGAATCGTTTGGTCGACAAAAAGGGACGAAAAACGTCTGTGATATGGGATCACTTTGGATTCAAAGAATCCGACAAAGAAACACTGTAACTTGCTTGCGTGCATCTCTGAAACCTGATCATGTTAACAGGCTGGTATTTCTAGCTAAAAACCTTTAAGAATTTTTTTTTGTAATTTTAGTTAAAGTTCAGTTGGTTCCACTCATTCAATGGTGGAAATTGTTTACAAAAATGTTTGTTACACTTTAGTGCAAGGCTACAAATTTCCAAAGTTTATTTTTGTATATTCATACAGAGAAGTACATTTTATTTTGTAAAATATAGAGATTGAGGACTATTAGTGTCCATTTGTCTTATGTCAAAAGAATATTTTTTGTTTTATACATCAACATAAATAACAAAGTTTGTTTTTTGTTTTTTTTGTCTGAAATGCTGAATAAAAGCATTGTTTTAATAAAATAAAAATTGTTTTTAATAAAAAAATCGTTTGAATAATCGTGATTTCAGTATTGACTGAAATAATCGTGATTATGATTTTTTCCATAATCGAGCAGCCCTACATTCCAGGTAGTTATACGATTTAAGCAAAGAAAGAACATTCTTGGAAGGGATGGGTTTTCAAGAATTTCATCTTACAATCAATAAGTTGATTGTAAGATGAAATATATTCATACCGGGACAATGATCCAGGCTGCATTCTTGTTCTTCTTGGTTTAGAAGAAACAGAACTTGCTGAAGTGTTAGCTCTGTCTGCTCACTTCATGTTCCTATGGTACCTAACAAACAAAATATCGGAAATTAAATTAGCAAACATTAAAGTGCAACACAGGACAACATTTATATGCACAAGCAGATTCATACCTAACCATTAAATAACCATAAATAAATGAACAGTACAGTACAGAAGAGTCAAGTCAGAGTGCTAAGATAGCACCAAGATGCTTAGATAGTGTCAGTGATAAAAGCAGCAGATGTAGTGCTTATGCAAGAGAAAACAAACTAAAAGGGGAAAAAAATGAGAGGGGGATAACTTTAATTACTCTTAACCTGCCCATCTTTGAATGAGGATTCTGGCTTTGTTTTCTGTACGAAAATACAGAAGGCACGAAATTAGGACTACCTGCAAATGTACATGTTTATTTACTAGCCTAGCCTGCTAGCTGCTAACCAAGCCTAACACCAGCTTATCAAAATTCAGCTACATTTCATTATTTATTTACATCATACAGGCAATCACTAATGTAAACCGGGCTTTCCAGCTAAATAGACAACCTTACCTGATATAAAGTGGGTGCTGCAGACGCGAGCATTTCTGATTATGTTTTCATTCCAGTCAACGCGTTTGATCGCCTGCAGCCACAGACGGCGCCTGTTGCTTTGAAATGGTCGTGATCCTCTTGGAATCCGGTAAAACTTTAGTCCGCTGGTAGAATATCGATTTTGGCAACCATACACACAACAACCAGACATTTTGCTGAAATTGGAAGCTGGAATGTGCTGGAAAAGTTCGTGTCTCTATCTAAATGAATGGGGAGTAAATGGCACGTCCATTGCCAAATGCGCGCGCAGCTTTTTTGTCACCGCCCCCATAAAAGGGTGAAGCTTGAATATATAAGATGAAACTTGAATATATTGAATGAACGCTTGAATATATAATATGAAACTTGAATATATTGAACAAACGTTTGAATATATAAAATGAAACTTGAATATATTGAATGGACGCTTGAATATATAAAATGAAACTTGAACGCGAGGCGGGTGCACTATAAGCCGTGTCCCAGTTCGAGGGCTGCAGCCTCCGTTGGCTCCATTTTTGGCCGCACGACGGCATGACACGGCCTGTCCCATTTCATACAGCCCAAAACACGGAGCGAAAACAAGGAGCAAAAAGCCCGTCCGGAGAGCGGAGAAAACATGTGAGTATACGCTTTTAACTTTAGGAAATCATTACTAACGCAACCGTAAATGTAAAATACGGCCACACACCACAAAACTGTCAAATAAGTTTGTTTTTTTTAACTGCGTGAACCTCGGAGCTTTGAGGGAAAGTTTAGCTAGTAATCTGCTAACTCGATGGAAAGTCAGTTCAAACTTTCTTATTTGGACAGATGTCCATCAAACACTTTTTATATTTTTACTGTCAGGGGAAAAAGACTACAGAGGCATTATTGAAGCTACGAGAACGTTTTCACGGACAGGGACTAAACACTTGGCCAGTGTAGCTTGTATGATAAAACCCACATTATTTCATGCAGTAAACTTAAAAGACACAGTTTGACTATATCAAAGTTTATTTTTTTACTTGTAAATAACGTAATATAAGCCTCCATTGTATGCATTTAATTCTGGGAATGCATTACTTGTTTTTTTTACAATCTGTGCATGTTTGTAAAGTGAAGAGTAAATACCACTGCCTGGACAGGTCAGTTTTATGATGGACATTAGGCTCATTTAACAGGTGCAGACACTGGTGTAGATACTAGACACCTGTGTCTGTTATGTTCATCACATCTAATGTAACAATGAGAAAACTGTTTGAAATGTTTTATATGAATTTTCTTTTCTCATCTGCAGCCTCCTATATGAGGACACAACACTGCTGGGGCCACAGAACTGTTGGCTGAGGAGATGCTCATGGGTCATGAAATGGGTAAAATGCAGAAGACAAGGTAAAGCTACTAAACTGCCCTGGAGGTGTGCTGACCCAGACGTCTGCCAGACGTCATGCTCATATTGAAACCATTATTTAAATAGTAAAAATACACATTACTCATATTTGTGGGATTCCTCTATTAATTTAGCTGTTTCGATTATTTAAACTAGCTTTGGATCTTGATGTACATGTACTGTGAACCTAATTTTCCTGTAATAGTTTTCTTAATGTGCGTGTCATTATGTTTTTACATTGCAGGACAGGACTTTGAACCAATCAGACATAAGACACATTCTGCTCTTCCTCCTCCAGAAGACAAGAGATGCAGCTTAGTGGCCCAAGTTTGGTTGGGCCATGGACATGGTTTCTTATACACTCAAAAGAACTTCTGGAAATCCTCTCATAATGTGAATAGTCAAACATTGAACCCATTACACACATACAATGCTTTAATAAATTAGTACAAACAGCTGTATGTCAGTGTACTCTCAAATATTTTCATTTTTGCTGAAGCAGGTGACAATCCAAAATGAACAAAATTATCTTTGCAAAATATAATCAGGTGGATTACCACTGCTTAATTGCAGTACAGTAGTACATTCTTACAGTGCATGTAATTAGTTACTATCAAAAGAGACATCAAATAAATATAACATTTCACCATGGATCAAATGTCAGTACAGACTGAAGAACTTAAACCTCTTATAGGCAAATTATGTTTTCAGTTTTGTCTCACACACTTGTTAAGGTCATATAAGGCCACAGCGATTAAGATGTTTAGGTGATCCTCAGCTAATATGAAAAGAAACTACCATTTTACTATATTACTTCTGCAGGAAATTAGAAGTTAAACATTATGGACACATCTCCATTAGGACACATTATGCACAGCAACAGACCAAATGATGATGCAAACATCATATTTGCTATGGGTATATGTGATGTTTTAGTCATTGTGTTTGTCGTCTTGTCTTGTTTGTTATTGTCTTGTTTATAAGATGATTTATGTTCACCGTGGGCCTAGGGAGTGCTGCAATTTCAAATCCTGTGTGTGCAACCTTTACATGTTTTTTTGACAATAAAGCTGACTTTGAACTCTGATGCAATCACAAACTCTAATGAAGTCTGGACCTCCTCCTCAGTGAGTCTGGACACAAAACAGTGGAGACATGATCCAATGTACTTGGGCCACTAAGCTGCATCTCTTGTCTTCTGGAGGAGGAAGAGCAGAATGTGTCTTATGTCTGATTGGTTCAAAGTCCTGTCCTGCAATGTAAAAACATAATTACACACACACACATTAAGAAAACTATTACAGGAAAATTAGGTTCACAGTACATGTACATCAAGATCCAAAGCTAGT
The DNA here is from genome assembly GCA_036785185.1 of Paratrypauchen microcephalus. Classification (NCBI taxonomy): domain Eukaryota; kingdom Metazoa; phylum Chordata; class Actinopteri; order Gobiiformes; family Gobiidae; genus Paratrypauchen; species Paratrypauchen microcephalus. The sequence goes on along the minus strand of JAVJIX010000019.1, from coordinate 3,249,010 downwards.
TTAAATAATCGAAACAGCTAAATTAATAGAGGAATCCCACAAATATGAGTAATGTGTATTTTTACTATTTAAATAATGGTTTCAATATGAGCATGACGTCTGGCAGATGTCTGGGTCAGCACACCTCCAGGGCAGTTTAGTAGCTTTACCTTGTCTTCTGCATTTGACCCATTTCATGACCCATGAGCATCTCCTCAGCCAACAGTTCTGTGGCCCCAGCAGTGTTGTGTCCTCATATAGGAGGCTGCAGATGAGAAAAGAAAATTCATATAAAACATTTCAAACAGTTTTCTCATTGTTACATTAGATGTGGTGAACATAACAGACACAGGTGTCTAGTATCTACACCAGTGTCTGCACCTGTTAAATGAGCCTAATGTCCATCTTAAAACTGACCTGTCCAGGCAGTGGTATTTACTCTTCACTTTACAAACATGCACATATTGTAAAAAAAAACAAGTAATGCATTCCCAGAATTAAATGCATACAATGGAGGCGTATATTACGTTATTTACAAGTAAAAAATAAACTTTGATATAGTCAAACTGTGTCTTTTAAGTTTACTGCATGAAATAATGTGGGTTTTATCATACAAGCTACACTGGCCAAGTGTTCAGTCCCCTGTCCGTGAAAACGTTCTCGTAGCTTCAATAATGCCTCTGTAGTCTTTTTCCCCTGACAGTAAAAATATAAAAAGTGTTTGATGGACATCTGTCCATATAAGAAAGTTTGAACTGACTTTCCATCGAGTTAGCAGATTACTAGCTAAACTTTCCCTCAAAGCTCCGAGGTTCACGCAGTAAAAAAAAAACAAACTTATTTGACAGTTTTGTGGTGTGTGGCCGTATTTTACATTTACGGTTGTGTTAGTAATGATTTCCTAAAGTTAAAAGCGTATACTCACATGTTTTCTCCGCTCTCCGGACGGGCTTTTTGCTCCATGTTTTCGCTCCGTGTTTTGGGCTGTATGAAATAGGACAGGCCGTGTCATGCCGTCGTGCGGCCAAAAATGGAGCCAACGGAGGCTGCAGCCCTCGAACTGGGACACGGCTTTAGTGCATAGGGTGACCATTCGTCCGGATTTCGTCCGGACAGTCCAGGTTTAGAGCTGTCTGTCCGGCCGTCTGTCACGTGTCCTCCGTTTTTACGTTTTGTCCTCCTTTCGTTGCATAAATCGTCATAAATCCCCACCCATTATTTACACTTGCTACTCTGCGATGTTCGCCGTTTCCCAGTTCAGAAAGTGCACGGTTCGGAGCGTGGTCCCAGTCTGCAGTCGAAGCGGTGCATACTCGCTCAGCCCTGAGTGCAGTCCGTGGACCGCATGGCCATCTGCGAGATGGAACAAGTCCCGCCTCAGCTCAGTGAGCCGGGTGGTCTGCTCCTTGTTCCCTAAAGACAAAATATTATTCTATTGCAACTAGTAATGCTTGGAATTCCTGTGCGCGACATCCGAAATGCAGAATGTGCGAGCAGTGCACATTCTCAGCGCACATTCTTTGTTTTCCCCGAGGGAAAAAACAAACCAAAAAACAAGGTGTCCTCACTTTAGGGCCTTTGTACTCCTTTTTGGACACAAGTGTCCTCCTTTCCTGTTTCATGCCGGTGGTGCACCCGCCTCGCGTTCAAGCATCCATTCAATATATTCAAGTTTCATTTTATATATTCAAACGTTCATTCTATATATTCAGGTTTCATTTTATATATTCAAGCGTTCATTCTATATATTCAGGCTTCATTCTATATATTCAGACATATCCATTCTATATATTCAAGCGTTCATTCTATATATTCAGACTTCATTCTATATATTCAGGCTTCATTTTATATATTCAAGCGTTCATTCTATATATTCAGACTTCATTCTATATATTCAGGCTTTATTTTATATATTCAAGCGTTCATTCTATATATTCAGGCTTCATTCTATATATTCAGGCTTCATTTTATATATTCAAGCGTTCATTCTATATATTCAGGCTTCATTCTATATATTCAGGCTTCATTTTATATATTCAAGCGTTCATTCTATATATTCAGGCTTCATTCTATATATTCAGGCTTCATTTTATATATTCAAGCGTTCATTCTATATATTCAGGCTTCATTCTATATATTCAGGCTTAATTTTATATATTCAAGCGTTCATTCTATATATTCAGGCTTCATTCTATATATTCAGACATATCCATTCAATATATTCTTTAATTTCCTAAACGGCATGCCATAATATATATATATATATATATATATATATATATACATATATTAGGAGCAGTGTGCAGCACATTACTGCGCCCGGGGACCATCTCCATGATCTTCTTGCTTCAGCTTGGTCAGGACCTAAGCTGGAGGTACCTATGGTGCATGTTTTGGGTTGGTGGGGGAAACCGGAGTGCCCGGAGGAAACCCACCCAGACACAGGGAGAACATGCAAACTCTACACAGAAAGGCCCAGGCGACCCGGGGATCGAACCCGGAACCTTCTTACTGTGAAGCAAGAGCGCTAGCCACTCAACTACCATGCCGCCAAGCCACGACATGTCTCGACATGCTAAAGTTTCATTCCCTTACCGATTTTGAAATGGGACGGTAAGGTGGACAGGCCAATGTCCAATATTGGGAAAATCATAGTTACATGTATTTGAAGCACATGTCTTCAAATGCGGAAGACATCTCATCTCCTCTTGGTATTCCCTTAAAACCCTCAGCTTTAAAGTTTTGTCGTTTATTTGCTGATTCTGCAGAAATCTGCGCTATGTCTCAGTACTCTGTGTTATCTTTTTACTTTCTTTCTGAAGTAAATCCAGATGTCACTCACACTAATCTGGAATTGTAGAGATTCAAGACTACATTTAAGTATTATAATTCAATTCAATCTTCATTAAAAACGCATAATATCTGCTTCATAGTACAAAGAACATGTAAATACTGTATATATTGCATGTTATAATGTATACAGACAAAACCGCTAATGTCTCAGAGGTGAATCTGACAGAGCTCCTCACAGGACACACTAGAGCTTGAATCATCTGCTTCAATTCATGTCTCTACACATAAATGAATAAATACAATATCACAGGATGTCACAGCGCAGTTTACATCCATTTCACTGGCACTGCAAAAGCTCGGCACAAACCTTGTGGAAATACCTGACGAAATGAATAAAATGAATAAAAACAAATAAATTACTCATATCAAAATGTGTCACACAGAGTTAAAAAGAAAGGAAAAAAAAGGGGAAATCTTAAAAAATGTTTCTTAAAACGATTTGTCTAGTTTTAAAACCTTATCTGTACCGGAGTCCTTGATGAGTAAAAACACACCACAGCACCAGTTTTGGATACAGACGGGCAGTGCACAAAATGGCTGTGCTCATTGCTAGATGGCGAAAATGACACCAGAAAGACAACAAGAGGAGAAGGCAATAACAAACATTCATCAAAACTACAGGCAGGATGGGGCTATTCATTCTGGAGGCAGGGAAGAGAAATATCATCAATATTTGACATTGTTTTATGGAGAAGCCACTTGATTTCGTCCTGGGTCCTGTGCGGGTGACCAGTGGCGATCAATTACCATTGACAAGATTTGTGTACATGGAAGGCCCTCGCACTTTGTTAGCCCCGACCGCCTGCTTCCTCCTCAGAGAGCTCCAAGCCGCTTCTTAGTGAGTGCTACATCTTGCTCCTGACTGGCTGGCATCATTACTCAGAGGCCGTCAGCATAAAGAGACTATTGGACTAATTATGTGACGTGCTAGTGTAATTCAAAGTGGGGACAAGCCTGCAGTGTTGAGCAGGCACCCCGGTGTCACATCTAATGATATAAAACTGCCGCAGATTGGCAAACACATGGAAACACTTTGTAATGATGAGTCAGTGGAGAGCACTGCCATTTATTGTGCCTGAATCAATGGGCCTCCTTGGAAAGAGAAAAGATGTACATAGAGACACTTAAACTTATGGAACGATGGAAGTTTTTATAACTTGTAACAGTGTCAGGTCAGGTCAGCTGTGAATGCTTGGATAGTGAAGTCAAAGTTCAAGAAACATGGCTTTAATTTTGATTAACCTTGTATGTGATTCATACAAGGTTCACATACAAGTTCTCTATTAATATACACACACACAAAATCCTTATAACAGAATACATGTACTTTATTCAAAGTCACGTTACTAATATCTGGAGTTGAATTGCACTGTCTTCTTGTTTCTTGTCCACCTTTGAAAAGTACTGTATTTTCCGCACTATAAGGCGCGTCGGATTATAAGGCGCACCTTCAGTGAATGGCCTAATTTAAAACTCTTTTCATATATAAGGCGCACCACATTATAAGGTGCATAGAATAGAAGCTACAGTAGTGGCTGACTACAGTAGCCATGATTAACCAATATTGATCTATATATAAGGTGCATTGGATTATAAGGCGCACTGTCAGCTTTTGAGAAAATTGAAGACTTTTAGGTGCGCCTTAAAGTGCGGAAAATACGGTAATTGCAATGAATCCTTTAACTCTTGTAACATTTTGTATTTGGAGATGTACGCTGCATGATGCCACCTGCTGGAAACAATGGGGTGACATGCAGATTTGATTGAAAACTAGCAGAATGGCTAATAATCATGATGCAAACAGATCAATGCTTCGTAGTAGCTCAGTTGGTAGCGTGTTTATCCACGGATGCGAAGGTTGGAAGTTTGAATCCCACTCTTGACACAAACGTCATTGGTGGCGTGATCAGATCCACTGACCCACAGGTTGGCAATTCTCGCTCCCACAGATGAATGCTGTTGTTGTGTCCTGGGGCAAGACACTTAACACACCTTGTCCCCAGTGTCTGCGTACACTAGTGTGTGAAAAGTGCTATATAAAATTATGACCATTTACCCTAGTTAAAGGTACACTGTGTAAGATTTTTACCCATTAATTGCCGAAATTGAAGATACCCATTCAAAAATACAGTGTTTTCCAAGCCTTTTCACTTCCATCATGAAATCAAAGTATTCTGTTGGACTTAGATATAGTTGATTTCACCTGCATAAAAGGGAGATCTTCCCCATGTAGCGGCATCCATTTTAACTACGAGAGCCGCAGAAGGACATACTATATTTTGGGCTCCGCCTTCGCCGTTTTCTTTATAGCTGTCGGCAGTGGCCCGTGGATTTCACACACTTTCACTTTCGGGTTAATGGCGGGTTACACGTTGCTTGCGCATACTGCCACCTACTGGTTCCTGGGAGATTCTGCTACTTATTACTGTTGTTTATGACCCTCGAAGTCTGCCGTAGCTAGAACCGGAATTGCAATACCCACCATCCACCAATGCGCCACCATCCTACACAGTGTACCTTTAAGGCTATTTTAACTTCAGTCAGAATCCTCAAAAGTCCAGTGAAAGTGTCCATACAGCCAAATAAGGGTGCACGTTTTGATTTAATACTGACCTTACATACAGTAATTATCTAAATCTACCCATCATTAAAACTTGCCAAGTGGATAATTTCCATTCTGGCAAAAAAAAAAGTTGTAGTAACCACCATGGATCTCAGCTTTCACTGGATGTTTTCAGTTGACGGTTGACGCTGCACTTTTGTTCACTTCTGCTCATACATATTTATTGCGCATTGTCGCATAATACACAGATGAGTGTAGGATATCTTAGCAATGCCACATAAGTCACTCATAATGGCTGCATGAACGGCTGGTCACTTTAGACTGTTTGTGACTGGACTCCTGTAAAGCGAAGGCTAACAGCTACCCCTCAGTACCGCAGCGCTAGCAGGTGATTTGTAGCCGGGGGAGACTAATGAAGTGGTCTCTCTGCCACCCTGCTTCTTTTGCAAGATCAATTCGGCGTCAGGGGCCCGTACGGCGACTGCGCGTTATGAATGATGGAAACCTCCTTAGGCCATCCATATACCTGAATCGCCGACATCAGTGCGCTCCATCCGCTACCCCCGTCCCCCTCCCTCTTCCTCCCTCCTTGCCATCGCCATAGACACCCCATCCCACCCTGCCCAGCTCCGGGAGGCAGGGATGCAGCAATCTTTCTTGTTTGGGGAAAACGCATTACCATCGGACTCCTTGACTGTCCGGCCCATGCCTGGCACACACACATATACACCCACTAACGATGCACAAATCGATGGCTGTAAAAGGCACTGTTTTGGAGGTTTAAACAAATGTGTTTGGTGCTTGCGTGGTAACTTGGTAATGGAATTGCATGTAGCGTTGGATAATAAAATGGAAACATTAAAGATCGACATGTTTCTTCTTGTGACGTTTTTATTTTATTTTATTTTTTATTTTTATTTTATTAACAGAGATCACACTCCATATTGCTGGGTGAGGTGATAGTCCAGGAAGTTCTCCCTCAGTGTTTTTAAAGTCCATAAACATTCACAGAACTTGTTCAAATGGTTCAAATGATGTGAGTCAACTGTGAAGCACTGACCTTTTACCTTTTTCATGAATATAATACACAGTTTTGAAGCTATAAGATGTGGAACTATCACTTAGTTTCAGTCTCACACCCAACCTCAGTTCCCAGAAGTTTCCAAGTTCTTTCCCTGTCCACAAAGATCCAATGGTATCATGTATTACAGGGTCCTCTTCAGTGCCGGGCCTTCACTGAGGTCAAATTATTGAGATGACTTAATGTTTTGATCATCCACGCAAGAATCGTACTTCATATGCATCTACAATACTGCAAAACAGTTCAGATGACTTGAATTAATCAAGTTTTATGATGATTTGAGTAAATTTCGCTTGACACATAAAATGATCTACCAACTGAACAAGACTTTTTGTAGTTAAAATATGAAAATACATCTTGCTGAACTTAAAATAAGAAATGAAATCTGAGATCTGATGAATTAAGAAAAACACACTTATTCCACTGGCAGATCATTTTACCTGTCAAGATGAATCTACTCAAATAAAGCAAATGTTCTTAATTCAAGTCATTTTAACTTACCTAAATATTGCAGTGATTACCGTTTTAAGTAATAAAAACAATAAACAAATAGAATGACTCCTATTTCATGAATTGCAATTGACTGAGATGCTATTGGAACACCGTGCATTCTATTTGCATTAAGGTTTGTTTTGGACAAACTAAAGAGCCTATGTTTACTAAAATTTTACAATTTCCCCTTAAAAACCTGACCTAACACTTTCGTAGACCAGAACAGCATTTGGTTTCCCATAATAATCATTGCATAGTGCTTCACCTGAGACATTACCATGCAGTGCACATCTTATTCCTCCATTTCTGCTAATAAAGCTGTCATCACTGCGAGCTTTGATTGACTTGACGTGCTACGCCTGTGCCACATCTCAACCACGATGACATCCTCTAATGCTCAAACGCTGTTCGAGAGGCTGGGAGCTTTTAAAACCGCTAATGCATAATGTGCTAAATGTTTTAGCCATGCACCGGGTGATAATGAAAATGAGCTCACTCCGTACGCTAGATCTCTTTCTCTGCTGGCCTTTTGATCCCATCCAGTCTACATTTGAAAGCATCTGCCTGCGTAATGAGCACGGGTTTACCATTCAGATTCAGGAAATGCATTCAAAAGTTAATGGTGTATTTGTCCCTGTGATTAAGAGCTGTGTCTGGTTCTTTATGACACTGTTGATCCCCCCCGCCATAAAACAAGTTGCATGACAGGAAAGAACCATAAGTTTCAATAATTATACGAAAATACTGAGAGAGTGATTAGCTCGGCGGGTGTAGGTATACCTAGCACAGGGGTCGGCAACCCGCGGCTCTTTGATCCCTCTGATGCGGCTCAGTACAGTGGTCCCTCGTTTATCGTGGAAATTGTAGAAATAACCCACGATAGGCAACTTTATATTGCGTGTATAAATAAGTGTGTATTTCACGGTTCCTCTGACCGAGGCGCCTGGCGCCGCTGCGCTGTTGCGGGTTTTCTTGGGGAGAAAACTTGCAAACATACAGCACTTCAGCAGCAGCAGTGACGGACTGGGATCATCGGCCCTGGCAATTTACACCTACAAGCGGCCCCGTAGTCTGTGGAAAGGGGGGGAGAGGTTCTACAGCTCTGCACCCAACACAGAACTGTAGTGAGAACGCATCCGTGCGCTCTCAGGACTGGTTCCGCCGCCTGGACTCAGTTCGTTATGTGGAAACACTGCCGCAAGAAGTGTGCACGCGGACACGTGGTCAAATCCGTAATAGACGGCATGTGCTCAAATGCCAGACTGCTCAGTCCTCACTGCTTCAGAGTCACACTGCTCGTGATCGAACATTTAAATAAATTTGGCAAACTGACCGCATTCTGTACAGCAGACACGGAGGAGAATGACTGACAAAGACAAAGGTCTACAGTCCTTTAGCCAATCAGGATGCAGAACACAATACGTGTTGATACACTATAAAAAATCTGCGAAACAGCGAGGGACCACTGTATTTAATTAAAATGTATTTTATTTTAGTTTGTTCATATTCAAAATGTAATTCTATGGCACAAAGGTTTTTTAAAAAGCCGTTATATGCAGTGTTATTTCATTTTAAATTTCAAAAGGGTTTTGCGGCTCCCAGTGTTTTCTTTACTGTGTGAAACGGAGTGGTAAAGGTTGCCGACCCCTGACCTAGCACATTGAAGAACGCAGCTTTGTAAGGTTGTAGTCCTGACTTGATGGAGATGTCTGACAGGATTGGTGTCTTTGATTGACAAGGAAATTACAAACTATAGACCAACCCCAAAACTCGGATAAGGATGCAGGTGCTTTTGTGAGACATGCAAGGCAACAGTGGACACAGACACTTGAGCAAGACACTTAAGTCACAGTTTATGTTACTGTATGATATGATTGGTTTTATCAAGAACAATAACTGGCATGTGATTCTACCCACCCAGAAATGGCTTGTTGGGACCTTTGTTAGGGAACCATTGAAAAGTGGATACAGAATAAAAATAAAAAATAAAAAAAAACTTGAAAAATCTAAGTTTTTATTCATGCTTGGAAAACTGCATTGTCAAATCTAATTATGGCAGACATTTCAGGAGGTATTTTCTGACTGTCCTCCATTGAATCATCCAATTAACAACAAGCCTTTCTTTGCATTTTGTTTGCATAACTTTTGCAAGAGTAAAATCATTATTTCCATCTCTTAAAGTTCATTGTGCCATAAGATAAATGAGCGGGAACACAAATTTAGCAGAAAAATGATTACACCTTTCTGTTCTGTATTACAAAACAAACCCTACAGTCAGGTGTTATATAATATGCAAAACCCAAACAGGCATTTCAAAATGATTTTGCCCTTTCTTTTTTCCTGGAGATATCACTGAAAACTAGTCACACTTGTATTTTTAATATACGTTTTTTTCACAGATGGGCTCTTGTTTCTTCGTTTATTGCTTTCTCTGTAAATCAGCAGGCCAGACACCGTAACATTACATGAGCTTTCTGATGAAGGATGCAGAAGGATCAAGATGTGTAAAACAACACACTGCCCTGTCAAAAAGTTTAAATAATGCAACTCAACTGTTTTTGGATATTGCTTGAATTGTTTGTATTTTTTCTCTGTCTATTTCAATTTATTATTCATGTAATTCATGTAATGTGATTTTTGTGAAAAGCACAATACAAGTAAAATATACTTACTTACGCTCGCCCAGTGCTAGTTCTCTACTAACAGCTCAGCATTGTATAGTTTTACTAGATGACTCTTTAGTTATGCAAATTATATGGTGTGGATTGGGGACATTACGTTCTTACTTACATTCTTACATTCATTTAATGGATACAGATACCTAACCTTAACCATAGTCACTACTTGCCTAACCATAATATAAACCCTAACCTTAAATTATTTTAACCCAAGTCTGAGCTTTAAACCATGTTGTTGATCTAATACCAGAGGATCTATTTTTTGTCAGTAGGTCTCCATGATGTGTGAATCCAAATTATAGGGCCCGCAATGAAATACCTGCCCACCAAGCATATCCGAAATTAGTTTGACTAATTTAGTAATGACTCATTTTCGGTACAATGTCAGTACTATAAGAGGACCAAACCAAGTCTACTTCAGGACTTAAAGGCAAATTAACGTTTTTTTACAATCTGAGCCTTCTTTCGGCAATAAAACAAGTAGTTTTACTCACCCATAGCATTTTTCTGTCAACTGGAGCAGTATCGCAGAACTTATGTTGAGCCGTTCTGTTCTAGTAATGATCCCGTATCTGTTAACATGGTGCTGTATCATTTGCTCGGGGCATTACTTTGCGGTGTCCAAATAACACAAACTTTAGCACTTTTCAAATCATAGAAGCCCGATGTCTTAATGTAAGAAATCGTTTGAAGCAAAAGTGGCCTGTAATCTGAGATTTAGCCATAGTTTCGAGTAGATGAGGATGCCAGTGCGCATGCGCGGACAGCTCCTGGGCCCCAAACATGAAACGCAAAGCTGAAAACTATGGATAAATCTCAGACTACAGGCCACTTTTGCTTCAAACGATTTCTTACATTAAGACATCGGGCTTCTATGATTTGAAAAGTGCTAGAGTTTGTGTTATTTGGAGACCGCAAAGTAATGCCCCGAATACAAATGCTAATGGTTACGCTACAACATAACTTTCTTCAAACAGCTCCAAATGACACGAACGTGATATGGGTGAGTCAAACGACTTGTTTTATTACCGAAAGAAGGCTCAGATTGTAAAATAACGTTACTTTGCCTTTAACTGGGCTCAAACCAAGTGTGAATGCACCCTTAGTTTTGTTGTCATCAATAGAAAAGATTAGGTTCAATGATTAGGTAGGCTAAAATTCAGGAATTTTAACAATAAAACTTATATTAATGCAATGGATATAATGATAATTCTCACCTATATTCAAATCAAGACAATATATTAACTATTTGTAAGTGCATTGTGCTTTTAAGTGTGAAGCTGAGTGAGACTTCCTGCACAGTTGCTCATGAGGATCTTTGTTCTAGCGTGTGTCAATAAGAAAAATCTGTCAGGTGCATTTCCATATGGTGAGATCACAAAGATACAAAGATGCCATTAACCCCAACCTCCCACTGTGCGCTTGCAACTGACTGAGCACTGAGTACGCCGACGATGAATACTTCCTGAACAATTCTTTTTGAAGATTTGAAATTTCCCCCTTCCTTTTGCTTAGATTAAAACACACCAAGAAAAAAAGATTGAAAGGCAAGGAAGAAAACAGAAAATTGAGACAACAGAAGCCGAGATAGTAGGTTTTTCGTTGAGGTGAGATTGATAGTCGGAAGCTACCTGTACATCAGCACCTGCGCAGCACACATCTTCTTGTATGATAATCTAGGTGTCATATAGGCACGGAGTGGGCGACAAGGAGAGACCCGAGGCAGGTAGGGCCCTTCGTAGCCCCCTCCCTTAGGCATCTTTCACTCCCCCTTCATTCTTCTTCTGTGGTCGGAGAGGTGGAGATGAGCCGGTGGTGTTTAATGTTTTCACTGATGCAACAACAGAATGAGCCAGCTCCCCGGCACAGTCCTGGAAATGAGCTATGCGGATGAAGGTGCACTTTGGAATATTTTATTGTCAGGGAGGGGATATTATCTCTGCTGTTATGGAGATGGTGTCGAGTGGCATTCACGTCTCGACTGTGTGACTTTTGTTTGGGAACAGGGTTATCTGTAGAATTTTTTCACGCACTATTTGATTTGGGTTGAAATTACTGTTGTTGTAATGGGCTAATGTTTTATGTAATTTTTGTTTGTATTTGTACATGAAAATAGCAGTTCATGTCACAACCTGTTTGAGTTTTGGGGGTTGAGTTAATGTTATGGTTCATGTTTAGACAATCAAACAAATTTACAGTGATTTTCTAGAAGTATTTTCACAACTTTTCCAGGGAATACAGCTGTCTAATTGTAACCTGATGTAACAAAATACATCTTGTCCGTTAATCTACCTTAAAAGATGTAAATGGACATTTTTTAAATTGTAATTTATAGATTTTTGATACTTATCTGCAGAAGCAATCCCACCTTGTAAGTGATCAATAATAGAAAATGAATATGCACAATTGTATTAAACAAATAAACAATATTTTCAATTCCTGACAAAATATTAAAGCATCTAATACATCCCAACAGACAATTTATTTCACATTTTTAAGAACCCAAAATTAAAGGTAAAAAAACAAAACAAAACAAAAGCACCCCTGCGCTCTCCGTCTTTGTAATGACAACATCGCATGAGTATCCCCTATCTCACCATCCCAACATAAAACATCAGTACATCTGCTGCTCCGTCTCCTCCGACCCTCAGATGCACCACACGCGTTTCCCCCGGAGCGCCACAGCAGAAGATGCACCAGCAGATATCCCCGTACCCTTTTATTGGTCTCCCATGAGTGTCCTCCATTCATTTCTCCCCCTTTATATATTATTCAAGTTCAGATAATTAATTCAGGATATCAAACCAAGATGTAGGAAATCAATCAAGGGCCCTTTTCAATCTGCCTTTCATTACACATGCTTGGCCCGGACCGGAGCAGAGCTGGCCTGCAGTTCTATCAGACTGCCTGGAAACACTTAGAGAGAGAAGATGACTGCTCCACTGTGAAGAAGCATACTGAACTACTTACACTGCATCCGATTGGCTGGTTGGAATTATTTTTGGTGCGCGTATATAAAAATGAACCACATGGTAAGGTCTAATGGTACAGTTGATAATGACTTTGTTTCAGAGTGCGTGCGTGCGTGCTGCGGATTTGAAGTGACGTTAAGGATATTAGCTTTGTCAGACGGAAAGGGGCTTTTAAGGAGAAAAAGACAACTACAGTATGTGGGACTGTTTAGCGTCCTCTGTCTCGAAAAATAGTTTAATTTTACCAGGCGAAAACAGGAGATGTCTTGTTTCAAAAATCCCTACTTAAATAGTTGGATGTGTTCAGGTTTTTAATAGCGTGTAACCAGATTGAAACTGGAATCAGAATATTGTCACTTTTTGTTTTCTTTCGTTTGTTGTCCATTCAAAAAGTTGTGCTTCTGTGTGGTCTCCATGAGTATGTTATCGCTGTTTGCCAAAGAGATTCATTTAGTCTTCTTTAAAGGTCCCATGGCATGAAATTTTCACTTTCTGAGGTTTTTGAACGTTAATGTGAGCTCCCCTACCCTGTTTAGCCCCCCCCCACCCCATGGTTAAAAGTTGTGAAATGTCTAAACTGAGCATTTGCGATCCTTTTCTGCGTTACAAAAAAATCGGAGCTCAAACGGGCGAGTTTGAACAAGGCACCTTATTGACGTCAGATCGAAAAAAAGAAATGCAAATGCAGTTCCACCCCCGTCTGTCTGTACTCAGCGTCTCTGTAAATCACGCCCAGAGAGTTTGGACTGCGAATGCGCTAGGCAATGCGAAATGCGCTTTTTTATTTGCCTGGAGGCACGTCCGAGTGTTTCTAGGCTCGGAAGTCCTTTATCTGAGCCTCTGGACCTTTGAACAGCAGTGGTTTAATTTTATTTTCTGTGGAAATGTGTTTATTTTTCAATGGAACGCTTCAAATCTCTCCCCCCGTGCAAAAACAAGGAAATGGATCAGCTGTGGGCTCAGAGCTTGGCCACGCCCCCACCCTCTACTATTGGTCAGCTGTTTTTTCCTCATTTGCATTCAAGCAACAACGCCCAGAATAAAGAGTTTGAGAGAGATATTTATGACTCTTTCTCATCTTATCTCTGTTTCTCATGCACTGAGTCTTGATTTTGAAGAAGGATTCATTTACAGTATTAGGGAACCATTAAGGAGCCATATAAAAGCATCAAGAAGTACCATGTCATGGGATCTTTAACTTTTGTTTTCTTGTAAAAGACAATCATTTGAGGTAAACACATAACACATACCATAAACCATAAACTGGTCTGTTAGAAGAAAACATAAGTAGCACCGAACATTGGGGGTCTGAGCTTTCGTCATTGCTGCCCCAACCCTCTGGAACTCTTTCCCCCGTCACATCAGAAACTCTTGATTCTTTTGAAAGGAATTTATGTTATTACTGTGACTATCTGGAATATTCCACGGAGATGGATGAGTGTTACGCCAGATAAAAGCACACAGTACATATTTAAGTATACAAGCCTTTTTTTTCTTTTCTTTTTTTAATCCCATTATTGAGTGCATTGCATCAGTTGGGAAATGAGGAAAAAAGTTCCAAGTGTTCCAACTATCCTCCAATCAGTCACAGTCTACTAAACGCATAAAACTAAATATCTAGAAATGAGGAAACTATGCACACAGTTACGTTGTCTGCACATGTCAAGAGATGGCTAACTCTGCAGTCTGGTTCTAACAACAGAAAAAGCCCTATTACTCTACCTCTGCTACTAGGCTGTAGTTGTAGACGAGATGATGTTGTTGAATTTTGAGCAGTTCCCGATTACCTGAAGTATGAAATGACGGGTAAAGAGTAGGCAGCGACATTCAGCAACCAATCAATTTCACATGAATTGATGCCAGCGCAGAGCTTTGCATTGCACTTCTTGTTTATGCAATTAACATTTAATCTCTACTCATTAAACATTTTTGCCACCATTATACCATTGACACATAAATTTGAGTGATAGCATTGCCTAAGCACAGATTAAGCAACACCAGCTGCTATTGAAAGCAATGCTCCGCGGTCACACATATATTTTGTCATCTTTATGTCCTGTTTCTCTTTCCTTCTGCCTTCGCCCGGACCACCTTTACAGGACTTCCCGTCTTCTTTTTTTTGCACGAATCAATATCCCTGGTCAAATGACATCAAAAGCGATTGTAGATCCACCCCACACTTTTAGCGCCATACTTTAGCTACATTTGCAGTGGCGGCAACGCACCCAGACACCGTAATGTTGTGATAAAAACGTCAGTCAAATGGGTGAATGGGTAGACAGGCGGTTTGTGTGCGTGTGTGTGCGGTCCGAGAGTGGTAATTTATTGAAGGAAATGTATCTATATTCTCATAGAGCCGCTGCAAAGGCGAGATCTCCATGGTGGTGATAATTCGCGGTTGTTAAAGTGACACGGAGTTGCCGGGATGGTCCAGGAGAGGAATGTGAGGGCTGGACCTGACAATTAGAGACCTGTATATCACAGAAGCTCTCAAAGGAGGAGCAGGGAGAGGGTAGGACGGGTCAAGACGCACAAACACATAAGAAGACTGCAGGACTTTCAACTATGGCGTAAGGGAGAGAGGCAAAAACTGATAGATGAAGAGGCACAGGGGATTCGAGTGGGATTTGAAAGTGATGGGTTGAGGAGTAGGAACCAAACTTTGAATTTTGATTGAAAATGTGTCATCTATTTTCAAATTGACAGTATACTGACTGTATTTACGGATGAAGAGATTCTAATACACCCCCAAAATCATATCATTTGTTTTATTGCTTCAAAATACTTTAGAAAACAATACTATTCCCCATAGAGCTGACGTATAATGTGACCTTACTGTGCCACCTGCTTGTATTGATGGAGATGAATAGATTTAAAACAAAACTAAGTAATTTTCAGTGATACAGCTCCCCCATTGTCTGGATCTGAATATTACACTGTCAGTGATTTTTTCTTCTCCTTTATTTTTTATTGAAATAAGGCATTATAATCACATAAATAACATAAAATGTTGTTAAAGGTTTTTCAGGAAAGCTTTTTATGTTGTGTTGGCCATATTGCAAGGCTGGTTTTCCACTCAAAGGCAGCACATGGAGATAACGTACACTTCAAACACCCTGAAAATACATGTTTAAAGGTCCAGTGTGTAGGATTCGTGGCGCATAGGTGGATGGTGGCTATTGCACTTCCTGTTTTAGCTACGGCAGACCTCAAGGGTCACCCGGGCGCGCCGTAACTCGGACAGCTCGCGTACCCGCGCACGAACTGTATAAATAAAATGCGGTCCCGTTCACTGTTTTTTTTTTTGCTTTTCGCATGAGAGCACACATTCCCGATCGTGTACCATGACAATCTACACATCAAATGAAACCTTACAGTCTCCTCTTTTTGACTATGCAATTAATTTCCCGGCACAACAATCACTCCCCGAGCACATGGGGCTTTTATACGGAAAAGCACAAAACAACTTTGCTTACCTTTGAAGGCTCTGGACAGGTCAAACTCTGTATTTCACCATAAACTTGCTCTCAATCTGTCCGTAAGGATCCAGCAAATAAAATCCAGTAAAACAATTTAGTCCAAAACACGTGTTGGATCCATTACGAGTCTGATCCAGCAGCATGCTTGTGTTGTTTACCCAAAACCACGAGCCTTGCCGAAGGCGAAGGCGGAGCCCAAATGTCCTTCTGCGGCTCTCGTATTCAAAATGGCTGCCTCTGCATGGGGAAGATCCCCCTTTTATGTGACTATATCTAAGTCCAAAAGAATACTTTGATTTCATGATGGAAGTGAAAAGGCTTGGAAAACAATGTATTTTTGAATGGGTATCTTCAATTTCAGTAATTAACGGATAAAAATCAAACACACTGTCCCTTTAACCATCACAGGGACTTACAAAGATGTTTAATGAGGTATATATATGTTACTTAATTCTGCTTTAATGCCACACTGTGAAAAGTTCTCGCCAAATGAACCAGAAAAGTTATGCAGTGCATCTTTAATTTTGGTATGGTACTCTATCATGCATTTGACCTATTGGGACAACCTGGCAGAAGTGCACTAAGACTGATATAACTCAATTTCTTGAGCAGAATCTTGGTCGAGAATACCTACGATTTTCCCAGTCTGCATGCCTTATGTTGAAAGTATAGTCTGCACAGTCTATGAATCAAACCTGTGATTTTCTAGCGATGAGGCAAGTGTGCTAACCTCTTATTCCACCATAGCATCATTGCTTCCCAACTAAATCACTAAAGAGATGCCTATGAACAAAATGAGTTTCCGTAAAATCGTTCCAAAAAATAAGAACCTGGCCTTGTTTTTGGATCATTTCAATGTACAGTATGTTACAGGCCGTTACAGGCCGGCTTGACAAGGTTTTAATTACGTGATATTTTAATAGCAGCAATAAATCTCAAATTTCAAGATGGAAATTTCCGCTCATATTTTGTAAATCAGTACTGTGCCAGCCCACACCACTTAAATGCAACGCACGCACCGCTATGAAGGTAGAGGTCATAACATTCTGAGTATGCCACGCAGATAACATATGGCTCTCATTTGTCCGAGAACACCAAACAACTTATTTCAGGTGAGTGCATGGTACAAGCTAATTTAATTTCCTTGGATTCCAATTTGGAAGTAGTGAGAAAACAAGCAAACAGCAATGATAGCAACAAAGCT
The DNA here is from genome assembly GCA_036785185.1 of Paratrypauchen microcephalus. NCBI lineage: Eukaryota > Metazoa > Chordata > Actinopteri > Gobiiformes > Gobiidae > Paratrypauchen > Paratrypauchen microcephalus. The sequence goes on along the minus strand of JAVJIX010000019.1, from coordinate 3,231,709 downwards.
CTCACGCATCTCAACATCTGCGCGGGCCCGTGCCAGATCCTGTCGGACATAAGCTGCTACCATTGGCATTCTGGGGAAAAAATGATCATTACGTGCCATCCCTAATAAATTCATATAATTCCACACAAGGTGATATAGTGCCTTTTGTTAGCAGACTGGCGCTGTGAGACGACGTACGCAGTGTCCAAGTTATATTTTTCAGCATTTTCCCTCAATTTCCTTTAATGATTGCTGTTTCACCTTCTGCGGAGGTAGAGGTTTCAGAAGTAGTCATCTGGACATTGTTTTTGCAATCAAGATGTTTTTCATCCAGACGCCATTTTCAATTTGAAAGTACTGGTTTGAATGATCCATAATGAGATTAGCTTATAAACAAAGACAGGGAACTGTGGGAGCAGGACTTATTCAACGTAGAGGAATATAAATCACTGCGAGAACTTACAAACACAGAAAGACCCCACACAGCTCAGAAGTCAAACCCAGGATCTTCTTGCGGTGAAGTGCCACCAGAACACAGTCTCTTCTCCACAAATCTGACCTGTAATCTGGCCTGACGACGTCAACTTCTCGTGTGCGTGGAGATGACATAATGCTCGATATTCCAGACAAGGCAGTAACATCTCCATGGATACAAGCCAATGCCAAGGCAGACCATCCACCAGAAAAGTACATAGTGAGACTTTAATTATGAATAATGGAAAGATTTCTATCTTTTAGGTTATTCTGACATGTCTCATCCATCATCCTTGCCTTACAATCTGACCAAAGTTCCTGGAGATCTAATATAATACTTTTATTAACAATTAAAAAGCATTGTAAGATCCAAAAGAGGTCCACAAAGTTTACTTAAAATCTACTCACAACACCGTGTAAAATTAATCCATCTTGGTCTTTACTGTTCTTCTCTGTCACACTACCTCAGAGTAATGGGCCCTAATTGGCCGACTGAGAATGCACCACTCCAGTTGTACATTATAAACAATTCAAAACTCCCAAGCAGGTACAAAATCCATTTCCATATTTCCTTCTCCCCAAATCATGTTCTCGCTTAATATACTGTTTATTCTCCCATTGCACCTTCTTACCGTAATACCCCTTAACACGCAGCAAGCGCAAAAACACCGGTCGATAGCTGTCCGCAATATGTAGCTGAATAATTGCTGTAATTAATGACCTGTGGGTATTAAGAGCACTCAACGTGATGTACCTCCAAGGACAACTTTCTGCAACTTCCACTACTCGCTATCTCTCGCATCATTCAACCACTCAAAACAGCATACTAACACCACCGCTATGTTCGCTTTTTTTTTTTTTCCACGTACGTGCCATTTTCTTTGTGATACGCCTGTTCAAATAGTCTCAACTTATTGCAGGTAAGATCGCTGGTGGATTCCTGTGACCTTTAGAACTCTCTTCCACCTCGGAGTGTTGACAGTTTCTACCGTTGCAACAAATGATAGCAATGCGTCAAAACACCACTTTAAGTTGCTGGGATGTTCACGCATGCTGATACACAATAGCGCAATGCCTCGGTGATGGGTTTTCCAGTTTCTTTTATTTGCTGTAATTGGAAAATAATTCAGGCGACGTCAAGCAGAATCGATAAAGAATTAATGAAAGAAGAGGGGGAGTCATTAAAGGCAATAAAAGGAGGAGGTTATGATGAAGATGGCATCATAGAGAGACGCTCAGGAGACAAGCAGCACGGAGCAGTGTGTGTGTGTGTGTGTGTGTGTGTGTGGAGAGAGGAAATTTGCAGTAATATGAAAGGATAGCCTGTGTTTTATTGTTTTTCCTTTGAGATTATTGTTTTAAATATGTACTTGAAATTAAATTATCAAAAGTTATGATTGTTTTGAAAGAAAATAATGAAAGGGGGTTGATGTGGTGTGAGCGAACGTAGCTGTATGTCTGCAAGAGGTAAAATATGAGGGGTTTTAGGAAAGTAAATGCAATTGTTCAAATTTGAAAGCATATGGCTTTTGCATATAGGCTTTATGTTGATGTAAATAATTTTCTGAAGTACCTGTTTAAAATATATATATAAGCAACTTACATTCTTTTAAAAGTGCAATAACAGAAATAACAATAAACAGAAATAACAACAAAAAACAAACAAAAACAAAACATTTGCCCAAAAGTGGGAAGAAGAAAACACATTTAATCCCACCCCCTCTTCTAATTTAGCATAATGATCTTTTATTTTTATTTTGCAATCTTCGAACATTTTACATTAGTATAACAATTTCCATTAATATTAAGTTTAGTATCCAAATAAAAAGGTTAAAAAAAAAGTTTATAATTTAATAAAACATGAAGAAAATTAGTAAATTAGGGGTAGGATTACATACAATGTTTTTTTTGTTTGTTTCTTTCTTTCTTTTGATTTGAATATCTTTCCAAGTATGGAAACTTTATGTTGTGCTTACTTAATTGTTTAAATGTTCACATGCACAGTAAATACAACAGAGACACCAAAAGTTATTGTCTTTATTTCTATTTTGTTTTAGTTTTCAACGGAGCAACTTCTTTTTTTTCATAACGCAAATTATGTCCGATATTTTGACAATACACGGACTATGGAAACACTATGGAAGTACTACTAACTTCTATTTTCTCAAATCCATTTGAACAAGATTTCCAGCTAACTCGAATAAAAACGCGTATCTCTCTCCTCCCACACTACTCCCATTTGGAAAAACAGATCCATCTCTTCCACTGAGCTCATGATTTAATTAACAAAAGGTAACGTCAGACACTTTTTACACCCTTTCATAAAAGCGGCCTCCCTCCTTCTCCATCTCCGCAGTATGGCCCGTGTCACAATCAATCATTCAAAAAGGGTAATTATACGACACTACCGCGCTAAAATACCTACAGTGTCTTAATAGGATAGGAGCCATTTGAGATCCAACCTTAAGCTTCTCTCCTGGCCCCGACCACTCATCGCCGTGCCATAAAGCTGCCAGAGGAAACAATACTAGCTCTCTCCCAAGCGCCGGGGTTAATGGCAAATGGGGCTATGGCTGCCGGTGATATCGTTGGATAAATGATTATTGATTAGCTAAAGGTTGAGCTAATCATTAGGCTTCATCCATTTTACGGACTCTCTCTGTGACCTTTCTCGGATCAGCCAGGATTTCTCGGCGCGATGATTTGATCCGGGCGCAGATGGGGAGATGTGAGGAAAAGAGGGAGAGGGGAAGGGGTGAGGATGGAGAGAATTAGTTAAAGGGAGGTTTAAAGTAGCAAAGAGCACATGAGTGTTATGTCTTATTCCGGATTTATTTGATGATCTGAGGATTTGCAGGAAATTGGAATGTTGTGTGATTCTAAAAGATAATTTTGACATCTTTATTCTGGTCAGTGTTCGATACGTCCCGGTTTAAAGGAAAAGTAACGTTTTTTACAATTTGAGCCTTATTTCGGGAATAAAACAAGTTGTTTTACTCACCCATAGCACTTTGGTGTCATATGGAGGATTTCCGGAGATGTTTTAGGTTAGCGTTAGGCTAACGCCGTTAGCCTAGCGCGACTTATAGCCATAGCTCGGGGCATTCCCCGAGCATGTAATATGCCCCGTGCGGGCTCCAAATAACACAAACTTTAGCACTTTTCAAATCATAGAAGCCCGATGTCTTACTCTACGATTTCGTTTGAATCAAAAGTGGCCTGTAATCCGAGATTTATCCATAGTTTACAGCTTTGCGTTCCATGTTTGGGTCCCGGGAGCTGAGAGCACACTCCGCGCATGCGCACTGGCGTCCTCATCTACTCGAAACTATGGCTAAATCTCGGATTACAGGCCACTTTTGACCAAACGAAATCGTAGACTAAAGACATCGAGCTTCTATGATTTGAAAAGTGCTAAAGTTTGTGTTATTTGGAGCCCGCACGGGGCATATTACATGCTTGGGGAATGCCCCGAGCTATGGCTATAAGTCGCGCTAGGCTAACGGCGTTAGCCTAACGCTAATCTAAAACATCTCCGGAAATCCTCCATATGACACCAAAGTGCTATGGGTGAGTAAAACAACTTGTTTTATTACCGAAATAAGGCTCAAATTGTAAAAAACGTTACTTTTCCTTTAAGGGTCCGTATTGTATTCTTTTCCTAATCTATCTTAAAATGTGGTTTCCTCATCAGAAACATTCCTGGAGTTGTGTTTTGCCTGCATTCACACACGCTTAACTCACAAATCTTGCACATTTAGCATGAGTTCTTCTCTAAAACTGAAAACACTCTGCTCCACCTTGTGATGTCATGCGGTCATACAGAAATGTCCTCCACTGTATTTTTAAAACACCCTCACCTTCACTAGGATCATGTGTATAATTTCGTACTTGGAAATGACAGTCTTTGCTGAAATAATGGTAAAAGGTCGCTGTTAACTTGAAAACTACATGCTTCATGACATCACAAGGTGGAACAGAGTATTTTGAGCTTTGGAGATGTAGACAGACTAATAATAAACATGCGAATGAAACAAAACCGACGTATGTTTTTTTGTTGAACATTCAAACATGGCTATAAGCTCACCAGTCAATTTTTCATGATATCCTCCTGAGACCCGGCCCATTCATTTGTGTCCTTTATAGTGGACATTGAGTTAACCAGTCTGTCTTTTAAGTGTTTTGAGATAGATTCTAGTTTGTGGCTGCACTATAATAAATGAATAAATAAATAAATAAATAAATAAATAAATAAGGAATTAAAAGGGAGCCTAAAAACTTTTGAAGGTGACAGTGGAAGCTTGTCAAAGATGTTGGTCATAAAAAAACAAAAAAACAAAACGTTTTTGTTAGGTTGTTAACATGGATTAAAGGAAAATTAACATTTTTTAACAATCTGAGCCTTCTTTCGGCAATAAAACAAGTAGTTTTACTCACCCATAGCACTTTGGTGTCAACTGGAGCAGTATCGCAGAACTTATGTTGAGGTCGTTCTGTTCTACTAATGATCCCGTATCCGTTAGCGTGGTGCTCGGGGCACTGATTTGCGATGTCCAAATAACACAAACTTTAGCACTTTTCAAATCACAGAAGATCGCTGTGTCAGGGTAGACTTTTAGTAGATTCCAAAACGGCCTGAAACCCGATATCCAGCTATAGTTTCATTTGATGACGTCATCAGAGAGGACAGTGCGCATGCGTGAACTCAGCTGTTTTGTAAACACCGCTAGTCCGAAAGAAGCTAACACCGCTCTGAACTTTACTTTTCTGTTGCGATATCGGGTTTCAGGCCGTTTTGGAATCTACTAAAAGTCTACCCTGACACAGCAATCTTCTGTGATTTGAAAAGTGCTAAAGTTTGTGTTATTTGGACACCGCAAATCAGTGCCCCGAGCACTCACTCTAACAGATACGGGATCATTGGTAGAACAGAACGGCTCCAACATAAGTTCTGCGATACCACTCCAATTGACACCAAACTGCTATGGGTGAGTAAAACTACTTGTTTTATTGCCGAAAGAAGGCTCAGATTGTAATTTTCCTTTAACACCATTACAGAGGACATGTTACAACATTATGAGTAAAAAAATTAAAAAAATTACGGTAAATGCTAAAGTTTTCATTTACCTCCAAATAGAAAATCATGAAAAAAATAAAATAAATAGAAAGACACTTTTTTTCTTCAGGTCCCAGGAGGATATAGGTCCTTTAAATGAATGAACGAATAAATAAAATAACAATAAAAATGAAATAATAATGATAAACACACACACGTTAAATACTGCTTTTGATCACTTAAAATTCACTTACTTATTCACTTTGGTTTGCCAGGCAACTCTTTAAGCGGTACACTAATTCTGTTGCCATATCTGCCTTGGGACGGACTAATGAAAGCGCAACTGTAAAGGTGCACTGCGTAACATTTCCCCACCTGGTTGTCTCCGTGGAAATGTCATTGCCTTGTCTAGAATGTTCCAGCTTGTAGATTAAACCTAATCTATCACAAGAAGGAATTATTGTATTTTTGAGCAATAGAAACACTCATAATAAATAAATGCTAGATAGATGTGTTTAATGTTATACCATGGAACATTCCAGGCAAACAATAACATCTCCATGGAGACAAGCATGTGGAAAAGTTGCGCAGTGCACCTTTAAATCTATGCTTAAATCCAACTACTATAGTCACACACACACTCATACAGAATAATAATATAATATGGAGAATATACAATATAAATACAAACAGACTGGAGTGGAAATCAAACCAGCAACTAACGCAAAAAGAGGCGTAACTCTACCACTGAGCCATCGCCACCCGCAATTTAACATCTTAACTAATTTCTTATAAAACATTGTGATTCACAGCAACTGGATATAAACAAAGAATGATGAGATTAGCCACAAAATCTATTCCAGTAGTCTCCTATAAATACTGGCTCCCGTGATGACATTTTATGATTTTGGTCACAGTTTATAAGACTTGTGCTGTTCTCTAGCTGATTCAAAGATATTATTGGGAAGGAAAAGCAAGAAAGCAATAGAAACTTTTATTTATTTTTTCTGAACTTGATTAACTTAATTGAAAACTGCTCCAGCTCGACTGCTCCAAACCCTATTTAAAGGCCCTTTATTTTTGCAAAATTGTGAGATTTAAGCCATGTTGTTATGCCGTTACCTTCTCAAAAACATACTGGAGTTCTGTTTTGTTTCATTCACAGATGTTTGAGTAATCATTTATTGTTAGTTTGTCTCTCCAAACCTCAAAATGCTCTGTTCCACCTTGTGATGTCATGGTAGTTTCCAAGTTAACAGCTACCTTTTACTCTTCGTTCAGCAGAGATTTCAGCGATTCCACAGCTGAAATCATCCAAACGATGATGATAGTGAAGGTGTATGGAGTTTAAAAACACAGTGGAGCTCTTCCTATATCTCCACATGACATCACGAGCTGGAACTTTGCTTTGCCTATACGACGTTGCACGGTATGGCTATAATTTGAGTTATCTCCATAAAGATGAACAGCTAGGTCAAAGGTCAGACACCTCCAATCGCAATATATATTTTTTAGTTTTCCGTTTGTGAGTTAGTCGGTAGAACTCTGCCTAAATATGCAGCGTTTGTGTGTTAAAGGTCCCATGGCATGAAATTTTCACTTTCTGAGGTTTTTGAACGTTAATGTGAGCTCCCCTACCCTGTTTAGCCCCCCCCCCCATGGTTAAAAGTTGTGAAATGTCTAAACTGAGCATTTGCGATCCTTTTCTGCGTTACAAAAAATCGGAGCTCAAACGTGCGAGTTTGAACAAGGCACCTTATTGATGTCAGATCGAAAAAAGAAATGCAAATGCAGTTCCACCCCCGTCTGTCTGTACTCAGCGTCTCTGTAAATCACGCCCAGAGAGTTTGGACTGCGAATGCGCTAGGCAATGCGAAATGCGTTTTTTTATTTGCCTGGAGGCACGTCCGAGTGTTTCTAGGCTCGGAAGTCCTTTATCTGAGCCTCTGGACCTTTGAACAGCAGTGGTTTAATTTTATTTTATGTGGAAATGTGTTTATTTTTCAATGGAACGCTTCAAATCTCTCCCCCCGTGCAAAAACAAGGAAATGGATCAGCTGTGTGCTCTGAGCTCTGAGCGGAGAGTTTGGCCACGCCCCCACCCTCTACTATTGGCCATCTCTTTTCTCCTCATTTGCATTCAAGCAACAACGCCCAGAATAAAGAGTTTGAGAGAGATATTTATGACTCTTTCTCATCTTATCTCTGTTTCTCATGCACTGAGTGTTGATTTTGAAGAAGGATTCATTTACAGTATTAGGGAACCATTAAGGAGCCATATAAAAGCATCAAGAAGTACCATGTCATGGGATCTTTAAACATGTGAAAACAAAACACAACGTACGTTGGTACGTTTGTGATGAGGAAACAACATTACAATACAGATCAGAAAATAGTGTAATACAGGCCTTTTTAGCATTGTTTTTTTAAATTCAAGTACGAGTTTGATCGCTTCCAGTCGTCTAGAGTTACATTTCATATCAAAATCCATGCGCGGGCAATGCATTAGACACACCACGACGCTAGATCCAAAACATCCTCTCCGAAACTGCAACATGGTGACAAGGAAATGCCTGTAGAACGTAACAGCTCCATTTATTGAATTGTTGCGAATATTCCTAGCAGCGGGGTCTTAACCAAACCCAGGCCTGAGCTTCACATCTGCGGCCAATCACACAGCAGAGAAAACCCCTCTGTTCTCTGGGAAATCGAATGTTTATTTGAAGTAATGCTTTACTCTCAACTACTGGATGCAATACGTTTTCATAGCGGCGTGCACAATGGCGGATAATGAGGAACATGCGTCTTTAATGCTAACCGGAAAAGGCTCGTGTGGGTTTAAACAGTGCACGTGGTACTTTTCTTTTTTTTTTTTTTTTGGAGCGTTGTGTGTGTGGGTTTTTGCTTCATGACAGAAAGTGGTTGGAAACAGATGCAGATGGTTGTACGAGCGCATTGTAAATCTGTGTATACATACAAAATGACACTGAAGCCGCCACGTTAATTGTGTGAAGTTTTATTGTTGTTTGTTGTTTATTGGAAACGCAGCAAAATCAGTTATGCAGAAGTCACCAAATTGTCACTCTCAGAGATGAATTATTATAATGTTTCGTTATCAAAACATACCTGGAGTTGTGTTTTGTTTCATTCACACACGTTTAACACACAAACCCTGCATATTTAGGCTGAGTTCTGCTCCCAAACGGAAAACACTCTGTTCCACCTTGTGATGTCATTCAACTCTCGAGTTCCCAATCTCCACTGAACTAAAGGTAAAGCGTTACAGTTAACTTGAAAACTACAGCTTCATGGCATCACAAAATGAAACGGAGCATTTTGAGGTTTAGACATAGATAGATTAATAATGCAGGATTACTCAAATGTGTGTGAATGCAACAAAAAAAGCTCACAAAAGTCAATTTTGCTTAAAGGAAAATTAACGTTTTTTTTCCAATCTGAGCCTTCTTTCGACAATAAAACAAGTAGTTTTACTCACCCATAGCATTTTTCTGTCAATTGGAGCAGTATCGCAGAACTTATGTTGGAGCCGTTCTGTTCTACTAATGATCCCGTATCCGTTAGCGTGAGTGCTCGGGGCACTGATTTGCGGTGTCCAAATAACACAAACTTTAGCACTTTTCAAATCACAGAAGATCGCTGTGTCAGGGTAGACTTTTAGTAGATTCCAAAACGGCCTGAAACCCGATATCGCAACAGAAAAGTAAAGTTCAGAGCGGTGTTAGCTTCTTTCGGACTAGCGGTGTTTACAAAACAGCTGAGTTCACGCATGCGCACTGTCCTCTCTGATGACGTCATCAAATGAAACTACAGCTGGATATCGGGTTTCAGGCCGTTTTGGAATCCACTAAAAGTCTACCCTGACACAGCGATCTTCTGTGATTTGAAAAGTGCTAAAGTTTGTGTTATTTGGACACCGCAAAGTAATGCCCCGAGCACTCACGCTAACGGATGCGTAGAAGGAACAAAATACTAGCAAACTCAAAATAGCGCGTTTAACCGACAGTGAGTCCAATTAATACAGCAAACTGCTATGGGTGAGTAAAACTACTTGTTTTATTGCCGAAAGAAGGCTCAGATTGTTAAAAAAACGTAAATTTTCCTTTAACATAGAACCTTTAGTTAGTTCTTTCATTTTGTCATTTGTGTAATCCCTCAGTCCAGCTAAGTGAACTGTATTAAATTAAAAAATGTATATGTTATAGTGATGAAATGTATGCTATTTTGAATGTATTTTTAATCAGGACATCATGATGTGGTAAAAATACAAGATTCTATTGATATATTTGACATAATTTTTGGGTTGTGATTTCTAGAAAAAAAACAAAAACCTTTTACCTTTTGTTCAAGAGAGATCAGTAATTCCAGGGTTGAAATCATCCAAATTCTAGTGAAGATGTATAGAGTTTAAAAATGTAATGGTAGTGGTAGTATTATCACATTACATCACAAGGTGGAGCAGAGTGTTTATCGTTTGATAGAAGAACTCACCCTAAATATGCAGGATTTGTGTGTTAAATGTGTGTGAATGAAACAAAACACAACTCCAGGTCTGTTTGTGATGAGGAAACAACATTGAACATAGATCAGAAAATAACATAATACAGCCCATTTAAGTAACTTTTATTCATTCATTTTTGTTTATTCATTTTTGGGTTGTTTCACATGTAATTTCAAAAGGCCAAACTCAGATTAAAAAGCGGTTACTATAACAGACACTCCCAATTCTCCTTATTGTTTTGCATTTCGTTCACATCATTAACTGACTTTGTTTCATATTTTTGGTTTTCATTAGCTGCTGCTGGCAATGGCGACATGTTTCCAACCACAGACCTGGACTTGTTTATGCCAGAAGATCAAAACAGGACAACGTTAATTACATACTTTTACTATGTCATTTGTTTTTGACGGACCACCACAGACCACCAGACGTGAAGATCGTGTAAAACTCATCCTGACAGGCCATCAGTGTGATATAGTGGAGGACTGAAGGCTTCTAGGCCAGTGGATCAGACTTGGCTTTCTGACATGTTGTGAATGAGACAGGTTGGCATGGAGACAACACAAACATATACACTTAACACATGTGAATTATTTAACATCGCGGCTATCGCTACTAGCCCTGTCACTCCGTCACTCAGTACACAGACGGGGTTTGTGTATTGAAGTACTAGTATGTGTGAATGTGTTTCCGTTTGTTTACATGTACAGTGTATGTCAGACAAATGCCTTTGTAAAAACAGTCAGTATTAAAAGTATTAAGTATTAAAACTTATAAATAAAATAATAATCAACTGATCTAATCAAAGTAGCTGAACATAAGGTACTTTTTTTTTAATTCATAAAAAAAACATTGAATGCAAAAAAAAAGGAAGGAAGAACTTGTTTTTGTTACCATATAGAATCTGAATCCAAATATGCTGTTTGGCAATAGGCATTTTTAGAGAGTTCTATAGTAAAGCTTCATACATTTTTACAATTTGATGTCAACTAATTTTCAATATATATTTTCCAAAATCCAAAAAGATAAAAAAGACGATTCTTCTGACATTTTGAACTGAACTTGTAATCAATCAAACGCCACACATTTGTGACCTTGTGACCGGCCACGGAAAAAACTGTCACAAGTCGTCCTGGAGGCGACTTGTGAAACTTGTCACTTTCGCAGATTCTGAAAGTGTAGATCAGGGGTCGGCAACCTTTACCACTCAAAGAGCCATTTGGACCCGTTTCACACAGTAAAGGAAACACTGGGAGCCACAAAACCCTTTTGAAATTTAAAATGAAATAACACCACATATAACGTTTTTTTGTTTGTTTTTTACCTTTGTGTCATAGAATTACATTTTGAAAATGAACAAACTAAAATAAAATATATTTAAATTAAATACAGTGGTCCTCGCTGTGTCGCTGATTTTTTTAATAGTGTATCAACATGTATTGTGTTCTGCATCCTGATTGGCTAAGGGACTGTAGACCTTTGTCTTTGTCAGTCATTCTCCTCCGTGTCCCCTGTACAGAATGTGTTCAGTTTGCCAAATTTATTTAAATGTTCGATCACGAGCAGTGTGACTCTGAAGCAGTGAGGACTGAGCGGTCTGGCATTTGGGCACATACCAGAAGGGCCGTGCATCTCACCTGGGGCCGGTCGCATCGGTCATGCTCTGTCACGGATTTGACCACGATGAGCAGGTGCACGTGTCCGCGCGCACACTTCTCCGGGTGGTTAATGCGCATCGGGAAGTAGCGGCAGTGCTTCCGCAGAACGAACTGGTGGGACCTGGATTCCAGGTGGTGGAACCAGTCCTGAGAGCGCATGGATGTGTTCTCACTACAGACACTACGGACACTACAGTCCGAGCCGCACCAGGCTCCGCTTTCAGCCCCAGTGCGTCCTTCTCTGGAGCATGAGGAAGGATGCGAAGACCAGGGACAGACTCAGCACTGGCAAAATGCCAGGGCCGTTTTTTGATCCCAGTCCATCACTGCTCTGAAGTGCTGTATGTTTGCAAGTTTTCTCCCCAACAAACCCCGCAACAGCGCAGCGGCGCCAGGCGCCTTGGTCAGAGGAACTGTGAAATACACACATATTTATACACGCAATATAAAGCTGACTACTTCACGGATTTCGCCTATTGCGGGTTATTTTTACAATGTAACCCCCGCAATAAACGAGGGACCACTGTACTGAGCCGCATCAGAGGGATCAAAGAGCCGCATGCGGCTCCGGAGCCGCGGGTTGCCGACCCCTGGTGTAGATTCTAAGCTTTCCAACGACACCTTACACATAGAAATCTGTGAACATTTGAAGAATTTGTGGTCATTTGAAAGCATCACATCTCGACAGACAAAACTGCGAAAAGCTGCGTTAAAGATCTGCGTGTGGAGAAGAAATGAGCTCATTTGCATGACATTAAGATTTTTTTAAATATTTGTCCATTTTTAATCCTGCTTTTACTACTTCAAACTATACATTTTCAACTTCTTCTTCTCTCCTTCTAGCAATGCACTTCTGACTCACTCCAACTCCCAGACGAATCAATGCCATCTCATCCCGTATTATATCTGCAGGCTACATTTTTAGGTGAATGCCAATTTATCTGAACTTCAATTCACACTTTGGCCAAGAAATAAAATGCGCCCTCCATCTCCATCGGAAAAATCCTTCCGTTGTCTCCTCTGTCTCGCCTTTTTCATCCCTCTCTCCATTTAAATATTTCATTCAGCTGTCTTGCGGCTTCTGTGGGTGCCAAGTGTCATCTAGATCCCAAGGCCCAGTCTAAGTAGCGCACGGAAGTCGTTTTTGTACGTAGGGGGTGGGGCTAGGAAGGCTGATAAGAAGTGAAAAGGTGGAGGAGACAAGGGAGTGATAACTAATGTAATTCCTGTGTACTGGCCCTCCTGTCCTGTCTTGGCGCTCACATGCTAACGCTCGCTCCTTTCTTAAAGATGTAAGTGATGTGCGTTGGGTGTGGAGTGATCGGCCGTGGTGAGGAGAAGACGTGTGGAGAGGTGAGGTGAGAAGGACAAGTGGGGCAGTGTTGGTGCCGCAGATGAATGGGGGAAAAAAAAGAAATATGTATATAACATTTAAAGAGATATTATGCAAATTACCTTTTTGTGAGCTTTCTCCCATGTTAAAAATGGTATAAGGTCACATTTTTATACAGCGCTTTTCCACCTTCAAGGCACTCAAAGCGTTTATATCTGTTACTTTAAGAGTAACAGATATAAACTTCTGTTGCACTCTTGAACAAATTTGCACAAAAAATGAGCACTTAGTCACTTAATTTTTTTATTGCACAAAAAAGGAGCACTTAGTCACTTTATATTGAATGGTGCAATAATTATTGTGCAATAACAGTTTGTGTAATAGGGCTTGTGCAATAATTATCTGTGCAATAATTATCTGTGCAATAGAGCTGGTGCAATAAGTAGAACACTGAAAGGTTGTGCAGTGTACAAATGGACAATGGGCATCAAAGATGGAAAAATGTATCTGGCAATGAGCTGCGACTGTTTTCTGTTTGTACTGTATGTGTGAGTGTAACTGTGTTTTTAAGCTGCGGGCAGTGAACCCAAGACAAATTTCCCCTTGGGGACAATAAAGTTTATCTTATCTTATCTTATCTTATTTATATCAAGGAACCACTCACCCATTCACACACATTCATACACCTGTGAAACGGGTTAAGTGTCTTGCCTGAGGACACAGCGACAGCATTCATCTGAGGTAGCCGGAATCGCACCGCCGACCTATGAGTCAGTGAATCTACCAATGATATTTACATATAGAGGTACACTTATAAATGTTCCCTCATTAAAGATCCCATGACATGGTACTTCTTGATGCTTTTATATGGCTCCTTAATGGTTCCCTAATACTGTAAATGAATCCTTCTTCAAAATCAACACTCAGTGCATGAGAAACAAAGATAAGATGAGAAAGAGTCATAAATATCTCTCTCAAACTCTTTATTCTGGGCGTTGTTGCTTGAATGCAAATGAGGAGAAAAGAGATGGCCAATAGTAGAGGGTTGGGGCGTGGCCAAACTCTCCGCTCAGAGCTCAGAGCCCACAGCTGATCCATTTCCTTGTTTTTGCACGGGGGAGAGATTTGAAGCGTTCCATTGAAAAATAAACACATTTCCACAGAAAATAAAATTAAACCACTGCTGTTCAAAGGTCCAGAGGCTCAGATAAAGGACTTCCGAGCCTAGAAACACTCGGACGTGCCTCCAGGCAAATAAAAAAACGCATTTCGCATTGCCTAGCGCATTCGCAGTCCAAACTCTCTGGGCGTGATTTACAGAGACGCTGAGTACAGACAGACGGGGGTGGAACTGCATTTGCATTTCTATTTTCGATCTGACGTCAATAAGGTGCCTTGTTCAAAATCGCCCGTTTGAGCTCCGATTTTTTGTAACGCAGAAAAGGATCGCAAATGCTCAGTTTAGACATCTCACAACTTTTAACCATGGGGGGGGGGCCTAAACAGGGTAGGGGAGCTCACATTAACGGTAAAAACCTCAGAAAGTGAAAATTTCATGCCATGGGACCTTTAAAAACATGTCTGAAGAGGGTTTATGTCACTCATGCATGCTGAGTAATATAGCGATCTCTCCCAGGCTCTATTGAACCATCCTTACAGTTTGCAGTACAGTCCTGTCCAAGCCTACTAGCAACAAAATATACAAAAGCACCATACAAAACAATACACTACAACGTCACAAACTTGACGTGATGTGCAGTAGTAAGGGGATAATGCAAGAGAGAGGAAACTGAAACTTATTGAACGTGTTAATATTTTGTTTTTGGTAAATATATGATTCAAAACAATAAAAAATAACACGGTGATCTAAATGTTATGTGTTTGCAGTTAATACAATAGGTAATGCACTATGGGTAGAATAAATGACTCGTACCAAATTAAGATTTTGCCATTTAAATTTATTTGTGGTCTGACTAATTTGTAGCAAATAGTTAGACTGTGAAGCAAACTAAGCTTACAAAGTACAATAAAAAGTGTTCTTACCAAAAACGCATATGCAATAAGTCTACTACAAAGAGTTAATGAAGTTACTGCTTGCAGAAATAATAGACATTTCAAAGTTTAATATATATCTTTACTAAATTGTATGAAACAGTCTGACTTGTGCACAGTATAACTCAAAAAATTAAGTAATTCTGTAATGAAATTAAAGCCTATTGTCAATTTGAATTACTTGAACTATTTTTTGCCACTTTCTTCATGGATGCACTGTTCTAAGATTTCTAGCAAATGAACTAATGCACAATGTTTTTATTCTGCCAAATCAAAAAAATACCATGAGATTTTTTCCTTTTTTTTCTTCCTGTAGTATCTCACCTTCACCTCTTTTGGCTAAGCTCACATTGTTGTAGACTTCCAACTTCCTGTTTCTGGTCAGAATCTCCACCTGCAAAACCAAGCAGAGGATGAGCTGAGAGTGGAAGAGAGTGGGACGTGCAATCACAGCCGGTAGTTTAGACCGTAGAGCACAAAACATGGCCACAAACACGCTTTAGCTTTTAACATGTTCTGCCTGATCACAAGCCCCGCCCACTGATCTGACGGCAAGACACGACCAGCGCAAGAGAGAAGAAGAAGAAGAAGAAACAACACGGTGGAATCACATCTTCTGAACTCTAGGTTCCAAGTTATGATGTTAATTCACAACGTCTTTACCAATTTGAGTTTTTGTAACTTTTGGAATATGCTTATACTGAAAATTTTAACATTTGGAAGAGCTTGGGTAATGGATGCAACTCATGATCATTTCAAAATATAAAATTTAAAGGGGCACTGTGTAACTTTTCAGCCCGGGGTCCGTCACCGTCTTGTTTCTAAGCATATGTCATTGCTCTGCCTGGAATGTTCCACAGTATGATATTAAACAAATTTCATTTTTATTTAAAGATAAAAAGAAAAAAAAAACAACATAACATTAGACACAGATGGGATACAGATTAAGAGAGTAAGTGTAACTAAATTTTTAGGAGTCATGACTGATGAAGGTCTAAACTGGAGCTCCAATATAAATTACACTAAGAGCAAAGTTTTTGTGTCGCATAAAGTAAAGTTCTCACTAAACAGTGCAGCATTATTAACCTTGTATAAATCTTTATAATTACACCATATCTGATGTTCTGTGTGGAAATTTGGGGGTCGACATGTAAAACTTACCTACAGCCATGATTTATTTTACAGAAAAGTGCTTGGAGAATGATCACTAACAGTCATTATAGAGAGCATCCAACCCATTATTTGTTAAACTTAAAGGAGAATTAATGTTTTTTTACAATCTGAGCCTTATTTCGGTAATAAAACAAGTTGTTTTACTCACCCATAGCACGTTGGTGTCATATGGAGGACTTCCAGAGATGTTTTAGATTTGTGATAGCCATAGCGCAAGTTCTCATGTAATATATGCCCTGTGCGGTCTCCAAATAACACAAACTTTAGCACTTTTCAAGCTCAATGTCTTAGTCTACACTTTTGTTTGAGTCAAAAGTGGCCTGTAATCCGAGATTTATCCATAATTTACAGCTTTGTGTTTCATGTTTGGGTCCCGGGAGCTGAGAGTGAAATAAGCTGTGACTCCGCACATGCGCACTGGCCTCCTCATCTACTCTAAATTATGGATAAATCTCGGATTACAGGCCACTTTTGACTCAAACAAAAGCGTAGACTAAGACATCGAGCTTCTATGATTTGAAAAGTGCTAAAGTTTGTGTTATTTGGAGACCGCACGGGGCATATATTATATGCCCCGAGAACTCGCGCTACGGCTATCGCTAATCTAAAACATCTCTGGAAGTGCTCCATATGACACCAAAGTGCTATGGGTGAGTAAAACAACTTGTTTTATTACCGAAATAAGGCTCAAATTGTAAAAAACGTTAATTCTCCTTTAAAGTGTTGACAATGTGTGATATTCTTGAATTAAGTATCCTTAAAGTCATGCATAAAGCAAAGTGCAGTGTATCACCTGTAAATATTCAAAGACTATTTGAGATGAGAACAAGAACTACAATTTAAAAGGAACCGACATGTTTAAAAAACCCAGATTCAGAACCGATGTTATGGAGCGAAGCGTCGCTGTGAAAGGAGTTCATTTATGGAATAGTCTTGACAAAGAAATCAAAGGATCAACTACAAAGGATCAAGGATGTATGAAAAAGAAAACTAAGTTGTTGCGCAATAAAAATGGAATGCATTGATGAAATGTTTTATAGTCACTATCGGTGTTAATGTCTGGAAAAGGGAAGAGGGGGCAGATAACATAAGATTGCTCTTCTTTCTGCTCCCTTTCATTCATTTTTTTGTATTGTAATCACACTTTTTATACTTTATGAATGAATGAAACAAATACATAAATAATTAAAAACAGCTCTACCTTACATTTATTCAATTACAGGTGATTTTTATAGCTCAAAAATACCTAGTAAAACTGATGCTTTGATTGTGAGTGGGGTTGCCTTTCCACAGATCTGACCTGTAACTTGGTCTGGTTTGGTCTCCATGAAGGTAGAAAGATTTAATACAGCACTGTGAAAGATTCCAGACCAAGTTATAACATCTCCATGAAGAAAAGTATTTGACGGACCCTCCACCTCCAGAAGTGACACAATGCACATAGGTCATCTATCTTTTTTCATACTCCTTGATTCAGCCCAAATCCGAATCTGTTTTTTCATCTATTCAGCCATATTTGTTTTGAATCGAATGGCCCATGTGTTTCCCTGATTGGCTAATCCACCTGCCAATCACGGCCATCTGAACTTGGGGAGGTACCAGAGACCAGACTCCCAAAAGTATTGAGGAAATGCGTGTTCTGGATCCTGGGCAAGGGGTACTCGTGTTAAATGGTGCACTATGTAACTTTTCTACTGAAGGGCGCATCTCTTGCTCACACATAGAAACATTATTCCTTTGCCTGAAAGGTTCCATAGTGTCATTAAACTCATCTCAATATAAACAAGCAGATCAGAACTGTGAAGAAGTATAGCAATGAAAACACTTGTAATTAAAGGAGAATTAATGTTTTTTTACAATCTGAGCCTTATTTTGGTAATAAAACAAGTTGTTTTACTCACCCATAGCACTTTGGTGTCATATGGAGCACTTCCAGAGATGTTTTAGATTAGCGATAGCCGTAGTGCGAGTTCTCGGGGCATATAATATCACATCTTATTTCGCTCTCACCCCCCCGGACCCAAACATGAAACGCAAAGCTGTAAATTATGGATAAATCTCGGATTACAGGCCACTTTTGACTCAAACGAAAGTCTAGACTAAGACATCGAACTTCTATGATTTGAAAAGTGCTAAAGTTTGTGTTATTTGGAGACCGCTCAGGGCATATATTATACGGCTATCGCTAATCTAAAGCATCTCTGGAAGTGCTCCATATGACACCAAAGTGCTATGGGTGAGTAAAACAACTTGTTTTATTACCGAAATAAGGCTCAGATTGTAAAAAACGTTAATTCTCCTTTAACACAAAGCTATATCAGTTTTATGCCATACCATGGAACGTGAAAAGTCGCTCAGTCGTCCAGGTAGAATCCATGATAAAAGGAGAAGTTCAATTTGTCAACTGGACAAAGTTTATTTGGTTGAAGACGTTTCGTCGCTCATCAGAGAGACTTCTTCAGTTCAGTTCTCCAGTTCTAGTGCTGGTTGGTCCCTGTTTATATCTAGCTGCAGGGCGGAGCTCACTACACTGAAATCCTTCTGAAACTATCTCAGCTAATTTGTATCTTTTGTTTCCCTGGCGTCTCGTTTAGCATCTCTATTTAGCCCTATGCGGAGCTCACTGCTCTGAAATAGCTCTGAAACTATCCCCTGCAGCTAGATATAAACAGGGACTAACCAGCACTAGAACCAGAACTGAAGAAGTCTCTCGGATGAGCGACGAAACGTCTTCAACCAAACAAACTTTGTCCAGTTGACAAATTGAACTTCTCCTTTTATCATACCATGGAACATTCCTGACAAAGCAATAGCAATCCCCCGAACATCAGGAAAAGTTACCCAGTGCACCTTTACAGAGTATATTTTGTTTGTAAAAGCAGCCCTTGGTGACAAAGACAGCAGCAAGTTGTACACATCTAATTATAAAACAGCTACTTTATTTCTAACCCAGAAGAAAAAGTCTGATACATGGCAGTTACATTTTTAGATAA
This sequence comes from Paratrypauchen microcephalus, assembly GCA_036785185.1. Taxonomy (NCBI): domain Eukaryota; kingdom Metazoa; phylum Chordata; class Actinopteri; order Gobiiformes; family Gobiidae; genus Paratrypauchen; species Paratrypauchen microcephalus. The sequence goes on along the minus strand of JAVJIX010000019.1, from coordinate 3,212,472 downwards.
GAATGTGTGGGCTGTGCAAGACAAATTTTCAGCACTTGAAAAATAGATTGGTAGACAATGGTACAAATGGACATACAAAAGTTTTGCTAATTTCCCCATTTACTTCTGATCAATAATTTGTTTTTTAGTTTTATGGATAGAAGTGCATTGTGTAACTTTTCTGGTGGAGGGGCCATCAAATGCTCGTCACCATAGAGATGTTATTGCTTTGTCTGGAATGTTTCACAGTATGGTTTTAAACCTGTCTGTCTTCACAGAGCCCAAACCAGACCAAGTGACATGTCAGATCTGTGGAGAGGTAACCCCGCTCACAGTCAGAATGCCTGTTTTACTAGGTATTTTTGAGCTATAAAACCACCTGTAATTGAATAAATGTAAGGTACAGCTGTTTAATGCCATACTGTGGGACATTCCAAGCAGAACAATGACATATCAGTAGAAACAAGCAGGCGGCAGACCCCCAACCAAAAAGCTACACAGTGCACCTTTAAGCTACTCCAAAGACAACAGCTGTAAGTAAAATGAATAGAAGACTACAGAAGTGAAAGTGTACACCATACACTTGCATGCATCATTCATTTACAACATTAACATCTTGAAATATTTACACAAGCATGGATGTATTTTATTGTTTTGAATGTAAAATTCAAATGTACTGAATGTATTGGTATTTTATGAACTCAGTGTAATGGCATGGAGTTAATTGAGGCTACAGTGCTTTATATAGAATCCTGAATTGTGGCACAAGGCTGTTATTGTTTATTCATATATGCACATTATCATATTTTACAAGGTCATTGCAGCTATACACTACTGGAGCATCTTTGATTTATTCAATGGTTACTTGTATGCCCTAAAAAGTCAACAGCATTTGGCCAGTGGTGGAACGTAATGAAGTAAAAGTTTGTCAGAACGGACGAAGCAACTCGGATGAGCTGCGAAACGTTAAACTTTGTCCAGTTGACAAATTGAATTTCTCCTTTTACCATGGATTCTACCTGGACGACTGAGGGATTCTTCACGTGAAGTAAAAGTAGAAAAATGCTCTATTTAAAGGAAAATTAACGTTTTTTTTTACAATCTGAGCCTTCTTTCGGCAATAAAACAAGTAGTTTTACTCACCCATAGCACTTTGGTGTCAACTGGAGCAGTATTGCAGAAGTTATGTTGGAGCCGTTCTGTTCTACTAATGATCCCGTATCCGTTAGCATGGTGCTCGTATCATATGCTCGGGGCATTACTTTGCGCTCTCCAAATAACACAAACTTTAGCACTTTTCAAATCACAGAAGATCGCTGTGTCAGGGTAGACTTTTAGTAGATTCCAAAACAGCCTGAAACCCAATATCGCAACAGAAAAGTAAAGTTCAGAGCGGTGTTAGCTTCTTTCAGACTAGCGGTGTTTACAAAACAGCTGAGTTCACGCATGCGCACTGTCCTCTCTGATGACGTCATCAAATGAAACTATAGCTGGATATCGGGTTTCAGGCCATTTTGGAATCCACTAAAAGTCTACCCTGACACAGCGATCTTCTGTGATTTGAAAAGTGCTAAAGTTTGTGTTGTTTGGAGAGCGCAAAGTAATGCCCCGAGCATATGATACGAGCACCATGTTAATGGATACGGGATCATTAGTAGAACAGAACGGCTCCAACATAACTTCTGCGATACTGCTCCAATTGACACCAAACTGCTATGGGTGAGTAAAACTACTTGTTTTATTGCCAAAAGAAGGCTCAGATTGTAAAAAAAAAAACATTACTTTTCCTTTAAGTATATATATTTTAGGTATCTATACTTTACTTAAAGGTGCATTGTGTAACTTTTCTGGTGGAGGGTCACTTGCTTGTTTCCATGGATATGTCATTGCTCTGCCTGGAATGTTCCATGATCTATCTTACATTTAGTCAATTACATGTGGTTTTATAGCTCGAAATACCTAGAAAAACAGGCATTCTGGCTGTGAGCGGGGTCGCCTCTCCACAGATCTGTCATGTCACTTGGTCTGGTTTGGCTTCATGAAGATAGTTCTAAACATTTAATGCCATACTGTGAAATATTCCAGACAATGCTTTTTATATTTTCCTTCACTTCATTTCAGGGCATGTCACTGTACTTTCTACTTCACCACATTTTAATAGTACTTTTAGTATATTAGTATAGTAAAGTATTTTTTATATTTTTATTATTGTCTGAAACATGAAGAAAATGATTATTTTTAGGGATTATTTTTAACACATTTGTAGTCTGAGCGAACAAAAATATACAAATAAAAACAGATAGAAAAAAGTATTGTTTCAATTGTTTCTGATGAAACATTTGAAGTTTAATAAGACCTCCAAATCTGTGCAAAATACTTTTATTTTTTTTCTCTTTAAGGACATTTTAAACAGGTTCTTTAAAGGTCCCATGGCATGAAATTTTCACTTTCTGAGGTTTTTGAACGTTAATGTGAGCTCCCCTACCCTGTTTAGCCCCCCCCCCATGGTTAAAAGTTGTGAAATGTCTAAACTGAGCATTTGCGATCCTTTTCTGCGTTACAAAAAATCGGAGCTCAAACGGGTGAGTTTGAACAAGGCACCTTATTGACCTCAGATCGAAAAAAGAAATGCAAATGCAGTTCCACCCCCGTCTGTCTGTACTCAGCGTTTCTTTTTTATTTGCCTGGAGGCACGTCCGAGTGTTTCTAGGCTCGGAAGTCCTTTATCTGAGCCTCTGGACCTTTGAACAGCAGTGGTTTAATTTTATTTTATGTGGAAATGTGTTTATTTTTCAATGGAACGCTTCAAATCTCTCCCCCCATGCAAAAACAAGGAAATGGATCAGCTGAGGGCTCAGAGCGAGAGGGAGAGTTTGGCCACGCCCCCACCCTCTACTATTGGCCAGCTTTTCTCCTCATTTGCATTCAAGCAACAACGCCCATTATAGAGTGTTCAGAGTGAGAAAAATTACTCTTTCTCATCTTATCTCTGTTTCTCATGCACTGAGTGTTGATTTTGAAGAAGGATTCATTTACAGTATTAGGGAACCATTAAGGAGCCATATAAAAGCATCAAGAAGTACCATGTCATGGGATCTTTAATACTTTTACTTAAGTCAGTTTTTCATGTTATACTTTTATTTATACTTGAGTATTATATTGCTGTTATCTGTACTTTTCCTTTAAGTAAAAGAGTGTTGAGTGTTTCTTCCACCACTGCATATAGTACATCATTTCCAAAACATTGCATTGGATCAGTGCATTTTGAGCCAATTGTTTTCTGTATTGATTTATTGACATGTTTTTACCAATAAATAAAACCAAAAAAGAAAAAAAATGATAAAAATAAACACTACATATTTAACCTATTTCAAAATACAATTGTTAATCCATGTTGCAATTAAAAAGGGATTTCCACTCTTCCATTTAACAATGTGCATGTTTTACTACTTCTATCCACCCCTTAAGTCTCTTATTATTTGCTCCCTCTGCCACAATAACGAGTGTGGGAGCTGTATGATCTTTTTTGTTCCACTTGCCAGGCTGCTCGGTGACCCCCCGCATGTGAGTTTGACCTTTGAACCCTGCTCTTCCCCCCAGGAGGAGCCAGCTATAGCCCTCACTGCCCTCTCCAATGCACCTTGTATTACAGTTCTAGGGATGGTCAGTTTTTTTTTCTGTTTTTTTTTTCTTCGTTCACTTTTCCGATATGCATCTTGCAGTTGTGATCAATCCATATTTTCAAATCCATAGGCAGACTTTCACCACGGAGACAAACGGGTGACACCGGGGGTCAGATCTGTGGAGAGGTGAGCCTCTGTACACTAAGAATGGATGTTTTTCGAGGTATTTTTTAGCGATATATACTGTATAAACTTACAAAAGAAAAGTTAGAGAAGTTAGATTTGATTTAATGCCATACTATGGAACGTTCCAGGTAACATCTCTGTGAAGACAAGGAGGTCACCAAATAATGTTTATAGCGCACCTTTGTCTTTACAAATCAACTTTTGCAAAACGTATTACCATATGAATCAACCAAGTACACACTGAATAGTAAAAATAATGAAAACACTGAATGAGACGGTGTGTTCAAACTTTCGACTGATGTATAATAGTTACTGGTATATATTTTATTATTTTTATTATTATTTTGTATATCCTCGTGAGACCCGGCCCATTCATTTGTGTTCTTTATAGTGGACCTTGAGTTAACCAGGTTATCCTTTAAGTGTTTTGAGATAGACTAGTTTATACCTGCACTATGATAAAAAATAAATAAATTAATACATTAATTAATTAATTAATTAATAATAATAATAATAATAATAATAATAATAATAATAATACATTTAAAAATTATAAAAATAATAATACATAAAATTACATAAGTAAATAAATAAATAAAAACATAAATAAAAAAAATAACAAACATGCATAAATAAGTAAACAAATAAATAAAAAATATAAATTAAATTTTAAAAATAAATAAAAAGACATAAATAAATACATAAATAAGTAAGTAAATAAATAAGAAATTAAAAGGGAATCTAAAAACTTTTTGAGGTGTCATCGGGTTGTTCACTTCACTTGGATTTAACACTATTAACGTCCGTTACACAGGACACGTTACAAAATTATGAATAAAAATAAAATTAACAAAATGTAAATGTGTTCATTTACGTCCAAATAGAAAATTAAAATCATAATAATAATAATTTAGATACACTTTTTTCTTCGGGTCCCAGGAGGATATACATAACGATTTTGCCTTTTGTCTATTTCCATCCCTAATTCGATCAAAACAACACGTCTGATCCACTATTGTACTATGTGTATAAAAAAACAAGTGCCTTTAGCAGAATTAACACCGATATCATCCACCCTTAAGTATATCAGCACCCTCCACTTCACACTGATCCTTCTTTTGAGTACCCCAGACTTAGCCTCGTGGGACAAATTCTGCAAAAGCGCTCTTACGGTTGCCCTCGGTAACAGATAAACGGATGTATCATTTCGTCAATCCTCGAAACCGCACACACACTCCTGCTAGCTCGACGTGGACTACCCAGCAAACTCCTTCTGATTCTCCCGGCTTAGCGCTTGATCCTCTCTGGGGAAGGTTGACACTTCAGAGGGGAAAATCGTCACAAACTGAGCTAGCGTAGGAAATAGAAGGCTTTTTTTTGTTTGTTTGTTTGTTTTTTTGACGATGCTAACCCCTCCAAGGTTTACAGTGATCTGCTGGTCAGCGTCTGTTTACTGTCAGAGCTGCTAACTCAAATTTCCACAGACATCGCTCAAAAAACGAAAAGTCTTGAAGTGCAAGGGAGACATCGCAGAAATCACGCTAGTACACAACTCGTCGGCTTGTCGCTGTGTATCCTTAAGCAGGTTTGAGCAAGCTGACCCCAGTTTTGCTTGCGCTGCTGGGGTGGGGGTTGATGGTTTAAGCCCCCCCCAAGTGAGGCAAATAGGGTAAAGCGCGGGGCGGATGGGGAGCTGTCGGAGATGTCGCGTTGGTTAAAATCTGTGTAAGGCCCAAGGGCACCTGATCGCTAGTTGGGATAAGGGAGACGTAGTAAAATTGGTGAGGAGATGTAAACAAATGCTTCGGTTCAGTGAGGGGTCACGTAGGCTAAGGGCGATAACATGATGCGGGGTAACAAGGGACACCGTAGTTTCTGTACGAGTGTTCAAAAAGATGTGCATCAAACTGTCTTTTGGGATGCCAATCAAAGCTGCTCATCTCAAATATGGAAGATACTATCTCCTCTTGAATATTTGTCGTTCATTTAAAGCAAAATATGTCACTTATTTGACCTCAGATAACTAAGGCTACGTTTACACTGCAGCCTGAAACGACCCAAATCCGATTTTTTTGCCTCTATGCGACCTGTATCTGATCTTCTAATGACAGTGTGAACGACACAGATCCGATTTTTTCAAATGCGATCCAGGCCACTTGGATATGTGGTCCTAAATCCGATACATATCCGATCTTTTGACATGCGACTGCAGTCTGAACGGCCAGGTCGCATTCATCCGACCTGAGTGTGTTTCCTCCAATGAGAGTGGTACAAGTCGGCGTTCACAAATGTGCACAAACATTCTTCTCGTCATGCGAAAATAGCATATAAACTTGTATCAGTGAAGCGGCGAAGCACGTAGCAATCCCACCCCTCCTGCCTGTGACTCCGCACCCACATGTTCCTTTCTGCAGACGTTGCTGCCACTGCCCCGCAAAACGCCGTGGCCAAAAACCTCGTCCTTCTCAGTCTCCTCCTTAAAACAAATAAGCTATACATGTTTTGGCTCCGGTACGAAAGCAACTTTAGGCGACTTCCGTAAACATTGAGCGCGTTCGCTGCGTGTGACGTCATCGTGTCCTCCAAGGCGCATGCGGGACACTTTTGGGGAGTTTAGCGTTCACACTGGAGATCACATACAATTCGCATTTAACTGGAAATGTGAACAGCCTCGCAAAAAAATCGGATTCCACAAAAAAATCGGAATTGAGCATTAAGCCCTGCAGTGTGAACGTAGCCTAAGAGTTTAGTGCTTCGCTTGTTGATTCTGTAGAAACCCACACTGTTCTTATTTATTTTTTAGACTTTTAGACTTAAACAAACTTGATTGATCCACAAGGGAAATGATTTGGGTACAGTAGCACACTCATCAAACAGAGAGTAACAAAAAATAGATGGAATAGCGAAAAAGATGTCAAATCAAATGAGACGTAATTATAAAAATAAAAAATAATAAGCGTATAGGTACAAATCAGAACAAAAAATAAGTGATAAAATACCAAATCAAATATCAAATAAGATAAGACTTTATTGATCTCACACAGGAGAAATTTACTTAGCTCCAGGTAGGGACAGTTTGAACAAGAAACACAAGTGCATGCAGGCAAGAATGGCATAAAGATAGGTATTAATAATAATAAAATAAGTAATAAATTGAATAATAATAATAATAATAATAATAATAATAATAATAATAATAGTTTGCCTGGAAGAATCCATGACTCATCGCTGTACCAGCGGCGAGTCTGGTAACGCTTGGTCCAGAATGCGCTGCCGTTGCGCTTAGACAGACAGCTAAGTGAACCAATCAGAGAACAGTTAACGGACAGCCAATCAAATAAAAGAAAAGAAAGAAAAGAAAGGCCTCTAGAGCTGTCAGCTGTTGTGGTTTTAAGGAATCAATGTGTTTTAGGTCATTTAAGACCAATTTTACAGCTGAATGGAAGGGACGTTGCGGGCAAAGGCGGGTGCACTGACGTCACCATCTTTGAACGAATCAGAATCGCAGAGTCCGTTGTTAACCGGAGGAGTGAGGGTGGAGCGAGGGTGTCCAAATGGTATCGCGCTGTATAGCAAATACAGAGAGATATCATTTGGCTGGCCACGTAAAATAATAGTAATAATAATTATAAAAAACAGTGACAGGGAGAGTATTGAAAAAACAATACTTCACGTTGGAAAAACGATATTGCACGATAGGACCATACCGTGGAGTTATACAAGTAATCATAATAAGAAACAGTAACAATCACGGCTATATACAGTTTTAGGGAGTATTATCTACTTGTAAGCAGCCAGGTTTGTTTTGACACACGTGTTTCTCTGACTGGTTAATCCATCTGTTAATCCGGTTTTGTAAAAGCGTGCGGTTTTGGCTGGCCAGGCTATCAATACAAGTCAGTGTCCACAGCTGGCAATGGTGGCCTTACTAACCCGGGTGAGTTACTTTGTTTTGCACATCAGTTTAGTTGTTTGTTAGTATTTTGTATGAAATGTGAAATTCTAATGCTTATGAGTCCAAAAGTAATTAATAGAACAGATAATGACAATGCAAACGTTTGATATAGGACTATAGCAAAAGGAGAAATTCAATTTGTCAACTGGACAAAAGTTTATTTGGTCGAATACGTTTCGCAGCTCATCCAAGCTGCTTCTTCAGTTCTATAGGACTATACCTTTTATATTTTGATTTGATGATTGACAAGTTCAGAATACATTTGACGTACTCGTTATATCTAGGACTATGCAATGACACGTATTTGAATTGAAATTCTGTTATTTCTAATGGTCAATGATCAGCTTTGTTCTTATAATGGAGACGTCTACAGCCAATCCTCTGTCACTAAAAGCATCCTGTACCATTATGCACTTTTGAGGAAGAAATTTGATCATTCTTTGTGTTAGAAATTAACAAAAGTCTGTACTATTTATGTTAAAGGGACAGTGTGTAAGATTTTTACCCGTTAATTACCGAAATTGAAGATACCCATTCAAAAATACATTGTTTTCCAAGCTTTTTCACTTCCATCATGAAATCAAAGTATTCTTTTGGACTTAGATATAGTCACATAAAAGGGGGATCTTCCCCATGCAGAGGCAGCCATTTTGAATACGAGAGCCGCAGAAGGACATTTGGGCTCCACCTTCGCCTTCGGCAAGGCTCGTGGTTTTGGGTAAACAACACAAGCATGCTGCCGGATCACACGTCGTAATGAATCTAACACGGACTAAATTGTTTTACTGGATTTTATTCGCTGGATCCTTACGGACAAATTGAGAGCAAGTTTATGGTGAAATACAGAGTTTGACCTGTGGAAAGCATTCTAAGGTAAGCTAACCTCGTTTTGTGCTTTTCCGTATAAAAGCCCCATGTGCTCGGGGAGTGATTGTTGTGCCGGGAAATGAATTGCATAGTCAAAAAGAGGAGACTGTAAGGTTTCATTTGATGTGTAGAGTGTCATGGTACATGATCGGGAATGTGTGTTTTCATGAGAAAAAAAAATAAAAATAACCGGGACCGTGTTTTATTTATACAGTAGCAGCGCGCGGCTCGTGCACGCGCCCGGGTGACCCTCGAGGTCTGCCGTAGCTAAAACAGAAAGTGCAATAGCACCATCCACCTATGCGCCACGAATCCTACACACTGGGGCTTTAAGGAAATTAATGTTTAATTTTTTTGTATTCTATTTTGTCATATCGCTCACCCCTGTTCAAACCCATTGCATATTTAGATATTTAAATAAAAAATAATTCTTTTTATGACCACCGTCTTACATTGTCCATTCTTTTTTTCATTCCCCTTGTGTTATTGCTGTGTGTTGTCCCGCCTTTGTCAGGGCTGTGATTGGTGTATTCAAATGAGTGTGGAGAGCTGCGAGGGGCCTATCATCCTCGCTGTGAAAGTAATTAATAAAAACAAGCTGCTCCCATTTAGCCGACTGAATAATGCAGCCGATACATCAGTGCGTGGAGTGGACCATCTCTCTCTGGCAGTATTAGGTTAGAATGCCTTTGTATCTGGGCGCGGGCGTATCTTCACAAATCATAACTTCGTATTTACTCGTGTTCAAGCGCTTAAGATTTCCGAGGGAATTAAGAGTTCTGTCCGCTAGTGGGGTTTCTACGGAGAAGTGTACGCAGTGATTGTGTCGTTTGGAAATAGAAAGGGAAGTGACTCAAAGGGAATTGTTAATTTAGATTGTCAGGAGATTTTTTTTTATTTTATTTTTATTAAGCTGTGTGTCTACTAGTGGTCGGGGCATGACATTGCATGAGTGGGAGGTACTATTTTATTTCAACATCTCAGTCTTTTTCATAAAAATAATAAAAAAAATACAACTAATAGAATAAATAAATAAATTATAATTTTGATAAACTTGCCACCAGGCCAAGATAAAGGTCAGACCTATGGAGAGATGACCCCACCTACAATGATAATTTTATTACTACAGTATATTGTGGAATATTCCTTTGAAAAGCATTAGTATCTCCATGGAAACAAGCAAGTAGCAGCTCCCCCACCTGCGCACCTTTAATTATATTATGTATGTGAAAATACTTGAATAGTTAAGTTAAGTTAATTGGAAACTAATAACATTTTTGTCATCATTTCAAGACTCATTGCCCAAATTTGTCTAGCGTAATGTTTAAAACTGGAGAAATATTTTTTGTAGGTGAAAAAAAATATTAGTTTTATTTATTTATAGAGACTACAGGTCGGAACAGCAAAATTCAGTGACATTATAAAGAAAACAGATAAAATACACACTCCTCATCACTTATTGGTGTTCGCATTCTCCCAGATGGTGGGCAAGGGCCAGATTTCCCTATTGGTTACAATGTACTTTGCTATGTTGCTAGTGTTGAACCTGTTATTTTCAGTTATTGACCCAATAACTTACTGTATTACAGCATAATTTTGCATTTGAACAAGATTAATTTTAGTATTGGCCTATAGAATGCTGTGATGTCATCTGAAAAGCAGAAATACATGTGAAGATGACATGGTGGGAGCTCCGTAGGTGGTCCGCGCTCCTGACTTTGGGAAGCCTGTGTTTTGGCCCCGTGTAAGTGCAGAGTAATAGTAATGCACTTCTAATGACTGTAGCACATGTGAGTCTGGCTCTGAGCCCTCTCATTAAAGTCACCGGACACTGTACTCTGTGTGCCAGTCTACTGCTTCGGACTTCATCTGCTTGGACTGCAAAAAGCAATACCTAGTCAAGTTAAAAGGACTTAAATTAAGAGATTTTTGACTAGATTCGACTTGACATGATCTCCCAATCGAATAAGTGTGTGTTTTCTTAGTTAACATTAGTTTTTGCTTCTTATCTTAAGTATTGCAAGATGTATTTTCGTATTTTAAGGACAAAAAGTCTTGTTCCATTGGTAGATCATTTGACTCAAATCATGATAAAACTTTGTTAATTCAAGTAATCTGAACTTGGCTAGAGTTTACTTTTTGCAGTGCGGTGAGTTCAAAGAATAAAGTACACTTTATAGAGTTATCATTTGTTACAAGTAGGGCTGTCAAACGATTAATTTTCTTGATCGCAACTAATCTCAAAAATTTCATAGTTAATCGCGATTAATCGTGATTTATTTTGCATGTTTAAAATTGATATCTTGCAGTAAGACCGTTCGAATCTAAAGTTAAACTCACAATGCAAAGTATTTCTCACCATTTTTTTTTATTTCAAAAAAGTGCAGAGAAAGTAAAAAGTAACAATGAACCAGTAATAGTGCTTACTTTGAGAAATTGTAAATAAATGATTGAAGCCCGCTCGAGCTGCCTACGGATGCGTAGAAGGAACAAAATACTAGCAAACTCAAAATAGCGCGTTTAACCGACAATGAGTTTAATTAATACAACCAAATGAGCTGCATATGGATGGTAGAATTGCGGAAAATGCTGGCAAACTCTGGTCGCGATTAAAAAAATTGTTCGCGATCATAACTTACATGCGATTAACGCGTTAATATTCCCAGCCCTAGTTACAAGTTAATTTGAATATGCATTTATATTTTCATGACGTGCAAATGTTCGAACTCAAGTTGTAAACAAAGTGTTTGAGTTAATGGAAATGTGAATTATTTGAACTTATACAATACTTTGTACGTGAAAACAATTGAAATGCCTTGAATATTTGAGAGTGCAATTACTTCCTCGCTTTTCATTGCTGCTTTTTGTCTGTCTACAATGAAATGTACTTGCCAGGCCTGCCGAGAGTATTTGCTATTGAAACGCCGGGGGGATAAGCCTGGGGCCCAGACTACACATCTTTGCACATTGTAGAAAATACAAACTTAGAGCAATTTGACAGATATGAATTAGTCAACCAGAGAAAGACATTTAAATACAATAATAATAATATGCTACCAGTTAAAAGTGTGAACTCACCTCCTAAATCAATGTTTTTTCCTTTATGTTTATTACTTTCTACCTTGTATATACTTATAGAAGATATATGAAGTAAGGCATTATGCAGTTAAGAAAACAAAAGTAAAAAGAATATATATATTTATGTTTTGTATTCAAATTGCTCTGTCGACAGCACTACAAACCTTTGGCTTTCTTTCAATGAGCTTCACAAGTGTGCTTTATCAGAGCCAGAAAATGCCAAAAGAACAAACCCCGAGATCAAATATAGGGTGGTTATTTAAAGAAATTGACATTTATTTAGTTATTCTGACAGATTTCTTTTCCATATACAGTATATTTATTCAACGTTTTGTTGCTTTCACTGGGAATCTACAATGTAATGTATGAAAATAAACACATAAAACATCAAAACTACAACTAAAAAAGTGTCCAAAGTTTTGACCGGTACATGTAGTGTGCAGGTGAAGGACATCGTTCACTCCTCCACCCCAGGACAGAGACAAGCCACAGCAATAACACCTCTTCACTCTGGGCTAAACTTCCCTCTGATGGCTTCATTTTTCACCAAAGGACTTTTTTCTCGCAAATATCACCATTTTCTCCTACAGATGTTTGCCGTATATGAATAACCAAGTGTGCGTTTGTGTACCAGTGTGGTGTGTGCGTGCAGTAAACAAGACGCTTTGCTACAGTGGAAGGAGGAATTTCCCCAGCAGCCCTCATCAGTAATAGTCCCTGTAATGAGGTGCAGCTGTCAGCGTGGTTTTCCGCACACACACACACACACACACACACACACACTTGCACACTCGCTGTCGTGCACGCTCCCCTCTCGTGCGCGCTCCCCTCATGTGCACGCTCGCATAAGTGGAGGGGAGGAAGTAGTGAGTCACTCAGCAGTGCGCTGTCACACTGTACCCAGATAAACAGTGTAACTCATCAGAGCGAGAATCAAAACGCGAGACTAAAAATAACTGTCTGTATGTGTGTGTTTTTACAGTGTTCACTTTTACAAGACGCTGTTATGTCGTGGTTACACATAGAGGGAGGAAAATTATATGATTTGGAGATAAATAAATGCCACGCTTTTTCAAAATAAGTTTGTGAAAAGCTTTTGGGCTCATTATCTTCGATTGTACGGAGCCCCAAAGTGGCTACGTTTTTCGCAAGCAAATTTCTCATACATTTCCCATAAACTTCTAAGCTATTAAAACATTTTTTTCCAAATTGATTTTTTTTGTTTTTTTTTGTTTTATTTAACTGGGACTGTTGAGCCTCATAGCTGGTTAAGCACCTTCCATATTCTGAACTTCCGAGCATTTGTGTTCATTTTTTTAGAATCTACGGAGCCCAAAAGTGACTGCCCATACTGAGTTTTTCACAAGTAAATTTCCCATGCATTTCCCATAAACTTTCAAGCTATTAACACTTCTTTTTTTCTCCTTTTTTGACTATAACAACTGTGTTAAGTAGGCAGGACTGTGGCTTACTCACATGTACGCTCATTTCACGTGAATGCTCGCGTAAGCAGCATTGTAACTCGTCAGAGCGAGAATCGAAACGCAAGACTAAAAATAACTGACCGTATGTGTGTTTTTAAAGTGCTGAGTCAGTTTTACGAGCCGCTGTTATGTCGCGGGTTCACACAGAGGAGCGAAAACGATAGGATTTGGAGATAAATAGATGCCACGCTTTTTGAAATAAGATCTTGATTTTTAGAAAAAGTTCGTTTATTATCTCAGAAGCTGTTTTTTTTTTGCAACTCAGAAGTGACTGTCCATCCCAAAGTTCTGGAAGTAGGTGTGCCTCCTGAGTTCCATAGCTTTGTTTTGTTTTTTTCACTACAACTCCTACAATAACTGATAGGACTGAGCTCCATAGCTGATTAAATCCAATCCATATTCCAAACTTAGAGGTAAAAAATAGAGTATATAGACTATATGAGATGACATTACTTGCGCGTGGAATTATTAGTATTAGAAATAGTTTTGACTCATTTACAAATGATCTAAATAGTCACCGAATTCAAGATAATTAAAGTTTTTAAATCCATTTGGAGACAATAAAGGCTATCTATAATAAAATGTAAAAAATAAATATGGATAGATAATTCTACTCCACATCTACTTCCATATCAAGTATTAGTTGGATTAGTTTGCCTTGATTTTCTTTCCAAAATCTGCCCCCAGTCTCAAACCCATTACCGGCGTACTTCCTATAGTTCAAGTGTGCAGAATGGATGGGGTCTCTAAAGAACACTAATGAGTATCCTCCTAGCACAAACTGGCAGTCTAAGGTTACATCCACATGTGTTTGCATTTTAAACCAGACCCCTGCACTGAAACCAGCCCTGTCTGCACGTCTTTTCTTTATCATTATGTAACCCATGAAAAAAAAAAACAAAAAAAAAAAACTACTGTACATCTTATCATTTGCACCATTAAATGTCTAGATGTTTCTCGGAGTTTGTTGGCTATACCTAACCTGATGATTTTGTTCTTTTGTTCTGTTATTATTTAATTTTTGCATGCAATATTGATTAAAATGGGTTGAAACGTGACACTTAAGCACTTGCAGCATTTCCATACCTACGTTGGTACGTTACTTATACAGTGACTGTGCTTACATGCATACTCCAAATCTCATTATTATCAGATTTTGGGGAATTAAAAGACCTTCAGAATGACATGTAAATTGCAAAATCGTCTGATCGTGGTACCTCTGATTACTCATGTCGTTTTTTGCAATTCTCATGTCATTTAAACTCAATTAAATAATTAAATAAAAGGTCCAGAAGTCTGATTGTAATCCGATTTAGGTGTGCATGTGAACGTACTGTCTTTCGCGTAGTGCTTTCATGATTATAATTATAAAACCAAATGAGGAGATTTGTTTATATGAGCAAAAAATCCCATTTCCAGATTCCATTGTGGCAGTTGTGAGTTGTGATTATTTATTTATTTGAATTTTGCCACACTGCTTTCTCTCATTGGACACTTAACAACGCCATGACTGCAGATATCATTCTAAGGGGACGAAAAGTCTTTTAAATGGCCTATTTTGTATGAGTTAGAGTTTATTGGTTTATTATAATTACAAAACACAGGGAAAAAAAAAAAAACGTATTTTCAACAGCCCCATTATTTAACAAAGGAGATCACAACTAATACACTGCTGATTTGAGTGTACAGATTCTAGTAAATAGTAGTAGGCCTAAATATGTCCACTGCCAAAACTAAAATCAAGACAGGTTAAGATTATGATCATTTTATCATGATTTGACTAAACTTCACTAAAATAATCTACCAACGGAATAACTTTTAAGTACTTCAAATATGAAAATACACCTTATAACACAACTTTTTGCACTTAAAATAAGAAACAAATGTAAAAAAAACAACTTTAATCTACTCAAAAAGGTCTGATGTTAAGTCCTTTTAAAAAAACCTTACCCATATATTGCTTTTTCGAGTGTAACAGGTCATTTTACCAAGCCACTGACATATCTTAAAATCTCTCTCTCTATATATATATGTTAAAAAAAACACTCCTCCTTCTCCTTCTTTTCCTCTCTTCCAAACCCTACCCTCACCACTTCTCTAACAATTGCGTGTGTAACTGATGCATTTCTCTCCAATTGTTTTGCAGGATGTGATCTAATGGGATTATGGCATAATGCAGGAAGGACTTGATGTTGTTAGTCAAAGTGTAATGAAAACCAATCATTCACCATCATGTATTTTCCATTTGTGTTTCTCATTTCACAGTTGTAGCTCAGGGTGTCTTATTACTCTATTGCTTTAATCACATTGGCCCATTATTATTTGCGATCGAAACAAGCCAGTTGATAGAAGACGTTTTTTTTTTTTTCATTTCAGATTCTCTCTAGTGGAAGTTTTTGCATAGTTGTTGTTTTCCGATACTGATACCAAAGAGTTTTAAATCGGACAGTCGGGTCTATTGTCTTGATTTCGATACTAAGGTATGGACTCGATACTCAATATTGATTCAGACCATGATGATAATGAAAAACAATCTTTATTTAGACAATAGAATGTGATTTTCAACATTAAATCGTCGTACTTTCTTTTATATTACCTTGTCCAGGTTCCATAGTGGTCCTTGGGCGTATACTCGTCTATATGTGCTCTTATACTTGTTCTGATACACAAGGAAAGGATCATTTTTGTCCTGTGAGTATCGATACTTAGTTCAAATACGTATCTAGTTTCGAGACTAGTTTTAGTATCGGATTTTCAACCCTAATCAGGCCTCAGTTATAAAGTTAAAAATATATTTGGCCTTAGAGCTTTCGTGGGTTTCAGCTTTCTGTGATACGGTGCCATTTTGAGGACAGTTGGCCATTCCAAAGGTGTAATATTTCGTTTTGAATTCTTAATTGCTACGGCAACTGTGCTCATGTTTAATCATTCTGAAACCCACGGATAGAGCTGTAGTCTGTTCTAATGCTTCTTGAAATATCTGCGAGAAAAAGTCGTCCCAAACAAGGAAATAGACATAAGAATTTAACGTAGAAACTGATTTCTTTTTTTCTTTTTAAAGTATTGCTGTTTTTTTTTTGTTTTTTTTGTTTTTTTAATTGCCTGAGAATAATCAGAATTTTGAGTAAATCTCGCTTTCACTAGTAACTCTGTATATCCATAGTATCAGGACCGTAAAAAAAACTAAAACAAACAAACAAAAACATGCAAAAAAAGGCCTCAAAATTGTGAATAATTGTGAATAATCAACCAAAATACCCAAATTATTAGCTGCAAACACCCTGATATATTAAACCTCTTATAGATTCATATAAACAAATGGCATCTGTATAGTACTATTAGGAACACACTCACAATTCATCAACCTTTTGTGACATACTTGCTTCAGAAATCTACGAAAATATACTACAAAATACTACACGAAACTACATACGGCGGCATATATTAGACGATTATGCGACTAGATTGGCATTTGTTGAACCCTGCCAATCCTGCGCTCATTTGAGTCTAACTTTGTAGATCAAGCTTTAATTTTGAAGCGTCGTGCACGGGACAGTGATGAATAGGCTACATCAAGGAGGGCTTAAATTACCCCTCTCCCTAGTGGCAAACACTGACCGAGAGGAGAGGTGCATAGATGTGTGTGTGGTGTGTGTGTGTGTGTGTGTGTGTGTGCGTGGTGACCTAGTAACAGCAGACAGAAGAGAAAGAAAGCTGGTCAGCACTTGGCCTCTCAACCCTGCTAGCTCCGCAGCCCAGCCAAACGTCCAGGCAGGGGGGGGGGGGGTAAAAGAGAGAGAGACGAAGGGAGGGGGGCATTTTGGAAGGAGGAGAGGAGGGGTACGCAGGGGGGGAACGCCGAAAAGAAAGACAGCGTCCACTCCGTCTCTCTCAACCCGTCAACGTGTTTACTTTGTAGGGACAGTTTTCGAACTTTTTCAGGGTTATCCGAGGAGAGGCTGGCCCCGTTTTACTTCTTTCTCTCTTTCTGGACATGCAAATGTATTTTTTTTAAGTCAATGTCAGTTGCGTTGGTTTGTTGGCTGGTCGGAGATGACTTTTGGAGGTCGCTGAATTGTAAGGTGGAGGTTCATGCTACATAATAATAATAAAAAGTGGCTTCAGTTGAGGTAAGAAGACAATAGCGGGATATATTAGCCAGAGGCATTGCCCAAGGCTGAAGCAAAAATCAAAAACAGTGTCAGAAGAAGAAAGTGGAAGTTAGTTGGAGATTGGTCTTTTTCAAGGTGTTATTTATTATATTGCATTTATTAATTTTTGATTTTGTTTATCATAAGGGGACAGTTTGTACTCGAGTCTGCACAAGAGTTGAGAACCTTTTTGGCTACTTCAACATCTGATAAGGAGCATGAGTGAAAATCTGAAAGCAGTGCATCATGGGCAATCTACGTGCAGCCGTGAATTCGAATTCGAATTAAATATCAAAATGAGTTATTTCACAATCTCCATTCACTGTCAAATCATTTCAAAGCAAATAATTTCAGATTTCTTTGCGTCAGATATTAAAAACACACATGATGAGATATTCCAAATATGAATTTATTTTAATTTTGAGGCAAATATTTTTTGTTTAAGCGTAATATCAAGTCAAAGTGTTTGTGAAAGTTTTTAGACGCCATTCTTTGTTCATATTTTGAACCTTGGATATAATTTGGACATAACTATATTTACAATAGTACACTAATATTTTGTTCCAGCTTATTTTGTTGTTGTTTTTTTGCCATATTTACATGAGAAAAACAACCGTAATACTGTGGCCTCATGAGTATTTTCAAAATTTGGGGTAACAGCCAAGAGTTGAGGGTACATACATTTTTCTCCTCCCGTGCAGTCAGTCCCACCGCTGCGCAGCGCACTGTCCCTCCCCCTGGCTCTTTATCCACTCTACTAGAAACCAGTATGCCGTGAAACCGGTGCGCCTCTCCACGCCAATGTGATCACCGTGCGCAAGGAGGGAGAAGAAGAAGGAGAAGAGAGGGGGAACGAGGGGAAGGAAATCACGGCCGTGTGTGTGTGCAGAGCGCCGGGACGCACAGATAAATCACGCTAGTTGCACTCTGGCGCGCAACACTTTAGGACACCCAGCGACTATTTGGACTCGTTGGGGGGATTTTACGCGCAAAACCAACTTGCTATAAATGTTTGGATTTGCTTACAAGTTGTTTAGTTTTCTATTATCCCAAGATCAGCAGGAGCTCGCGCACATATTTCCCAGAAAAATTTCTAACGTGCTCCTCAATATTTGTTCGTTTATTCTGAAAATCAGAATAGCTGAACAGAGGGATTATGGAGGATACGCCACAGTCTGATCACCGTGTGCGTAAAAGCGTGCAGCGCGTCTGTGGAGAGACGCTTGGACCCGTGCGTAATGACCGAGCAGCGGTGCGAGGCAGGGTCCCGAGTCCCTCACTGCTGCTCCTCTATTGCCTCACTCAGGCACAAATGTACAGTAACAGACAAGGCAATACTGCAGGCTACTAAAGGCTCATATACTCTTCACTAACTTTTTACACACACGAAAGAAAAAGCTCGTTGGAAACCTATTTTTGGTGCGTAATTATGTTACATCAAATCATATTATGACTATCAAAATGTACGGGCGCAATGGCACTTGGACATGAGTCAGATACGCGCCTGTCAAAACTGTTTAATGCGTAAAGACACTCCGTTAAGCGCAGTGACAGACACGTCAAACACGGGGAAAAACAAAAAACAACAACATATATATACTTTTTTTTTAAATGCATTATGATTATCAAGTGTCCCTTACATAAAACTCACACTGGATACTTGAAACAATTGATATAAAAAAGTAAACAGTATAATTTTGGTCACGTTTATAATGAATCCATATTGTGCGTATTTATGAAAACTTGTACGCAAAATGAACTGGCAGTTCACGCTAAAACAAAAGTGAATCATTATTTTTTAGGCTAGTTTTCATTTCTGTTCCTGCCTTTTAATTTTGTCCATTTTACTGGAGCAACCAGTACGCATCCCAATAATAAAACCACAAAGATAATTGGATATTCTACTCATTAGGTGTAGAATATTTGACAAAAATGTACGTTAAGAAACTTGAGTGTGTCTGCATTTCTAGCCTATTTTTCCTTCTTTGAATCTTTACTCGACTTCTCAATTGTCAGTGGTTTGAATAAATCTAAACGTAATGCGTAATTCAAATAGAATAACACGTTAAAAAAATTAATCTTATGAACTTTACCATTACTGTACACTCTCCGTCCTCTCTGCACCTCAAACAATCACTTACACGGAGCTTAAGAGTTTATTTGTCTATAAATAAGTATTATTCGGCCTATATTGACATGAGTTTGTATATATAGGACGTCTGATTAAGATAGGTAAATAATAATAATAAGAATAATAATAATATCCAGTTTCATATCAGTAGCCTATTTAAGAAGATTGTGAAAATATTCTCTTAATTTAGTCTTATTAAATGCACTTAACAGGAATCATTACTGAACTTAAAACTTGCAGGACTTTCTTCACAAGTACTGTGCGTAATCCTTCATGGTGCTTACAGAGAGCAGATAGTTTTTCTACAGTATGGCATATTTAATGATGCTTTAAGAACAGTCCTACATCGTTTACAAAAGACATTTTTCAGTATGTTGTTGTGAATTTCCTGAGCAAAGCCACTGAGCAGGCTGCTGCGTAAATCCCCAGGACCTACCTCCGTTGCGCACACACTGATCTCCGTCTCCCAGAGAAAGTGGGGGCTCCAATTGTGTTCCTCCAAACTAAACACTATTTGATCATGTTACAAACAGCCTCAGTGCGCGGGATTAAACTGTAAAAGAGTTGGAAATGCGCAGTAGCCTATAAATGTGACCATTATTTCGCCAACCATAGCCTATGTTATGATGATTTTCCAAAATGCTCCATGTAGTTTAAACTTCACATTGTAATTTTCAGGCATTTTGGAAAAAAAAGTTAAATGGAATTTGACTCTCGTGTTCACATGATGAATGCAGATAATTACCATGATAATATTTAACGGTTTATGAGGGAAAAGTGCAATATTTTTGACATAAAAACGACGAAATCAGGTATACTACAGTTCCAAAAAGTGAAATTATTATTATTTTTTTCAGTGGAATTAAGGCATTTATTAAGTTGTGCCATTCCACTTTCTTCCGAACAAAGTTGAAAGTCACATTTTCAACAAAAGGACAGGACAGGGTAAAAATACCTGAAAACACCAAGCAGGCAAATGCTCTAAAAGAGTTGAAAATGAAGTAGTAATTTTCATCAGCACTTTTACCAAGGGTTGCTGCTTTATTTGGAGAGCAGAGTGTCTTCTCAGAGCGGATCAAACAGCTGCTGCGTGTATCAAAGGCAGCGCCAGGAGCTCGCTGACGGGCTCCTCACCGCGCGTAACTGTGTCAGTCACACCGCGAGGAGAGCTCTCCATTGCCCCGCGAGCGCGCGCCTGCACCCCTGTGTGTACGCGTGCGTGTGCGTGATGTTTGAGTGTAAACTGTCGGGTGGGAGGGGTATTGTAGTAGCGTGCGCGCGCGAGTATGTGTGTGACACTGATGGATGCGCCAATGGAAAGACGGACAGATGCTTGGGCGGATCTAACGGCACGCAGCGGTGGAGCGGCGGCGCACACATATCGGCGACGAGATTAGGGCGAAAACATCGTCGATCGGCGCGAAGAAGCACCTCGAGGAAGCAGCGGAGGCACTCGGGGGGTTTTGAGACACACGCGGGGTAGAGCTGATTCCCCAGGGCGGATCAGGGGACGACGGAAAGGAGCGCGTTGTGCGTTGACGAGCGCGAGAGACGAGGCTCCGTAGCGGCAGGCAGGCGGCAGCACATCTGGCACAGAGAAGAGAGAGACAGCCTTCAGGCAACTCACCCTCACTGCCCTCCTCTTCAGCGCTCTCCTCTCCTCTCCTTTGCCTGATTCTTCGAGGGTCGCCTAAAAAAACACAACAAAACAAAGGAAAACACATGATCCAGCAGCGGCTTCAAAAACTTTTACGCTTGGCTGAAAAGGCAAAAAGAAACTTGTGTTTGCAGCAGCGAGGAGCTTACCTGTAAAAAAATATTTTAAAAAATCAAGTTTGAAGCAAGTGTTTGGCGTGGCATTCAAGCGAAGTAGCTCCACGCCAGGTAAAAGGGACTTGAAAAGTACCAGCAACGACCGACAAAGTGCTTGGCTCTACAGTCGCCAGAAGAAGTCGTTGCGCTTGAGCCATGCGGCATGCGTGAGCCCGTCCCTCCTCCACCACCACCTCCTCCTTTTCCTCATGTACATTATTACAACAAGGGAGACCCAATCAAGCGCGCATCTCATCGATTCACACACGCGCGCACGCACGCACACGTAACCTCCACAGTGACTGAGTGACTGGCCCCTGGAGTGGATTTGTGTTGGACAAAACAGCAGTCAAAAGTACACCACCACCACCGCCACCACCACGCGAGGAGACGCACAAGGGGCAGCGCGTGTTCCGCTCCTGACTTGTCACCTCCTCATTTTTCTTCTGCTTTCCTCAAGAAACAAACCGCTTCACTTCGGGGATGGATTTTAACGCTGCGCTTCCGTGTGCGCGGCCGCTTTGAGCCGCGCGTGTGTGTGTTTGGAGGATATCGACAGCGCAAAGTAAGTAAAGTGAATACGTGACGCGAACAGTGCATGTCCATTCTAGTGCGGGTTAAATGGGAGCGTGTACACGTGCGCCTCACGCGTGGTGTTTTACATTTTGTTTTCAGCGCGTTTTGAGCTGTGAATGACAGTACGGGAGCGCGAGGGCTGCGGGAGACAGCGCGAGGAGTGAGAGAGGGCTCGTGTGTGTGTGTGTGTGTGTGTGTGTGCGTGTGCGTGCGTGTGAGTGAGAGAGACGGGGAGCTACGTGACGCCTATCAGCGGCGGAGAGCTTGAACCGTAGAGGAGGCGCAGGGCTTCAGTTGTGGCAGCTCTTGATGTGTTGTTGTCCCCGTTGTTTGCGGACTTTTGACTGACGCCACGTTTGTTTTATTCCTTTTTCTTCAAGCTCCCCAGTTTCAGCCCTCGACGACAACTACAGAGGATCACCCTGACGCTTTTAACGAGCCTTGTTTGGTTTTTCTACCGCGGAGTCTCTTGTGTCTATCCGAGAGAGGCGGACACACAGAGCGAGCGGCGGCACGGGGGGAACCACGCTGCCTTTCCCGCCCCATCATCCGCTCCTCTTCGCTTCTTCCTTTTTTTGTGTGTTTTGTTTTCCGTCCTCGTCAGACGCACGCCCCGCGCACGCACACTCCGCTCCTCTCTATGTGGGAGCCCTAGGAGCACACCCACGGGGGGAACTGTGTATCAAAGGTTTCGCGGATCCCCCGAGGCAGCCTCGGGTGATCGGATCACCGGGGGTCAGGAGAGGAGAAGAATCCCCCGGACTGCGGGCCGCAACAGCGCAACATGCCGCGGAGGAAGCAGCAAGCGCCCCGGCGCGCCTCAGGTACGCACTGACTCGGCTTTGTATGCCAACTCTCCAGCTATCTCTCTCTTTCAGCTCTCTCCCTCCGTGCCCCCTACTACCACCCCTCCCTCATTCACTTACTTTTCATTGACATTTCCCACATTATGGAACCGCAAAGCATCTTTTGTTGAAGCACTCAGAGTACAAGTTTCCCAGCCTTCCACAGCACATGTCCTGTAAGGCGCAGTAATGATTCCCCTGACAGACAACTGCTCTCATCTGTGCCCTATCCACTGACATCATGCTGAGAGCGCGTTACTCACATTCTCTCAAACACATGTTTACATTCTGTTTACATGACTTAGCCTATTACGTTTGCCTCGTCAATAGAAGTTGGGACATTTACAGGTGACACACAATGCTCAGTGTAAATAGTTGCAGCACTTCTAAAGGTCACAGGTCAGAGTTCCTGCAGAGGGCAAGGGAAGAGCGGAGCTGTTTTGTCCCTCTGTGTCTGTTTTAATTCACTCATTTCATAAAATTTTAAATCTGTTTTTTTAACCACATCCCTGTTTCCGCCACTGAAACATGCCCCCACCGTCCACGCTCCGGTCTGCTCCTGGACCTGGGCTTGTACTTATTGACAATAGAATTAGAGATCCATAGAGTGAGACAATTGGTGAAGTGTTAGGGTCAGCTGTCTCTGTGCCAAAGTAACTCGTGATCCAGACCTCTTTGAATACACATATTTTGCACAGTTTATCATTGTTTCGCATGGTTTCCATTATTTAAAAATGCACTGATTTTGTTATAACGTAGAGTCTATAAGTTAAAACAAACGTTGAGCACCTTTAAACAAGAAGGAATGGCTTGATATTTTCCACTATGCATAGATAGATGACAGGATTTTGAAAATGTGCTAATGATGCAAAGAACGAAACACATTTGAGTGCCCCCATAGTAAATTAATTTAATTTAGTTACCATTTAGCATGACTTGAAACTTCTATACATTATATAGTCTGAGCATTTTTTTTTTTACTCTCATAAGAATCAACTTTTCCACCGTTTTTTACGCCAGCATTTTTTTGGTCACATCTCGACAATCTTACGCATGCCACTTTTTTTTTTCTTCTATCAACTCCGCTTTTCTTTTCTGTTCAGTTTCTGGGAAAGACTTTCTCGCCCTCAGCCTAAAGATTATTTTACAGCTCGGGTAAGGAGCGAGAGAGGGAGTGTACTGGAAGCGGACTTTAATGGACAATCGCCATCTTTGATTTGATGCCTGATTGATCACCCGTCATGCCGGCCAGCCTTTGATCTGTTCATTCCCGATAAGTGTCAATAAATCAAGTCTCCCTCCCTCTCCCTCTCTCTCTCTTTCCCTCCTGCTCCCCTCTCTCTCTCTCTTTCTCTTTCTCTTTCACTCTCTCTCCCCATCTGCTCATTCTCTCTCTCTCTCTCTCTGAAGTCACGTCTGACCTCACAAACTTGTAGCCATTAACGCTTGGCTTTTAATTGCGGCTATTTATCTGTTTTCGCTCTCCTTATATTGACTTGCATTTCCGACCTTTTTGCGTGCGATTCTATTTTAAACAAGCACTATAGCAAGAAATTCTATCTATTAACGAAAAAAGTGTGTTACGTTATTGGAAAAAAAAACAATTTGCAATTAAAACTTTGATTTGAAATGCCAATTTTGGAAGACTTTTGTTTGGCTTTCGAGTAATAGAACAGTTCACGTTACAGCTACAGAATGTAAATTATTACAATGAGTTATTTAATTTTACTCGTGTATGAGAATGCATGTGACATTATTTTTTTAGGGTATGTTTTATTTTTTATTTCTAGTTTATTTAGGGATTTAGGCTGGCTTAGTTAACTGGACAAATAGGAAAGAAAATTGTACGAAAATGGTCAAAGTTTCAATATTGTAAGACTCATTTGCGTTGTTTTTCGTGCTTGCAAATGCATTAACCGTATTTCATTATGTCAGTTCACTTAACAGAAACGCAACTTGTGTGTTTTGGAAATGCAGTTTAAGATTTCTGTATCGACTCTAGTAAACATGCTTCTAATATTTGATCTGCTGCGCCGCATACTGTAACAAAGATGGCGTCATTGCGTATGCCCCTGTTCTTCTATTACAGAACTGCTATGATTTATGTCCGACCTTTAACTTTTTATTTTAGGCCGTATTACCTTCTGCACGCTCTGGTTTGCTACTTCTTGCATCAAATACATATTATTTTTGACTTTAACACACACACACACACACACGGAAATTTGAACGGCCACATATATTTCAGTTATTTAATTTCTGTAATTGAAACTTCTACAAACACGTTCTGAAATGCGTGTGATTCTTCTATTACTCTTCTGTACCAATAAACTGATCTATCGGTTGGCGATATTGTATATCGGATCAATATTTGGACTTTTTAGTGTATTGGGTATTGGTCTTACATCTCCAGCAGAGGCAGATATTTTGTTTTGGTTGATTTGCGCTCTAAAAAAATACACAAAGCTTATAGTAACACTTTAATACGAAGATATAGGTGCACAAAACGTAACTACTGAAGGGTTGTGGGTGAGTTTGCAGTAAATTTTGGGGGAAATAATCAAAATCAGCCGTACATATTGACTCAAAAATATTGTCAGAGGTTGCTCTATTTTCTTAAAAATTGTATCGACATTGGCCATGAAAAAAAAACAACAACAAAAAAAACAACGATATCTCTGGAAAGCTAGTTTTCTCTGTAATATTTATACTTCTGGGCATCTTTAAAACGCTCCCTTTGAACAGAATCCAACTTTTAAAACACAAGTCGAAAATCAAATCGCAATTCGCTGTTTCGCCAGAACCACTCAGTCCTAACACACAACGCAAGTAAACAGGAATAGTCTTTATAGTGCGGTGAAAAATACAACTATTAGCTTAATCGCAAGGCGGAAGACTGGTTAGCTCCATCAGAAAAGCGCCCCCGTCAGAGCGACTTTGTTTCATATTTGATTTAATTGTCTGGATCCTGACAGCCACATTCGTCAATGGCCCTAATGGTCAATCAGAGGCTGGCACACATCAGGAGACTATGTATTCTCAGCCCAGGGCCCCGCTTGATCAAAATGCTTTAGCCCTAATGGACACAGTGGTTGGAGGGAAGGAGGGAAAGAGGGAAGGAGGGAGAGAGAGAGGGAGGAGGATGGGTGGACACAACGATAGATAGATAGATGGATGCATGGAGAGGCAAGATGACTTTTAATTCTGGGCAAGAAACAAAATGGCGACAAACGGTTGACGATTGGTGACTTGTTTATTTTTTTTTACGGACTTCCTGCGTTCTTTAGTGTTCAAGAAATAAAGTTTGGGAGAGGATTGTCTTGGTTAAGCAGGTAACTATTGAAATGAAATCAATATTTGGTGCCACTATGCAATTTTGCATAAGATACAATGGTTCTGTATTAGTAATAGTGTATGAATGTATTGCAGCTTCCAGATTGCCATTTCGAGTACTTTTTGTCAATCAAATAATGATATTTTGTGATATTTTGAGTCAAATTTTCATCACTTTGAATCCCGTGGTTTGCTAGATTGATAGGTGGAAGATAGCTGATATTATGGATGCAATGAGATATTAGAATACAATATGATGAGTGACAAAGACGTGTCAATTTCAAATGTATATTTAGATTTGAATTTCTTTTTCTCACACTTTCCCGTCATATTCCCTCTCTCGCTTCACCACATTTCAAGGGTAGCAGAGTTCATTTTTATAATCCTATATTACCACTAGGTAATTTTTAGGTTTTTATAGCGTCTTTAGTACTTTACTGTTTTGAATTAGCCATACATTATTCAGATAAAATAGAGTTTTAGTGACTTTCAATCTCACTTTTACTTAATAATAAGGTATATTTGCACGTTAACAAAGCTACCACACGTTTTACTAGTCAGTTCATTAAGAAATCAGTTGTTTATTTTGTTTTGCCACACAATCCAAACTGTTTCTTCTGCAGTTTACATTCAGAATGGTGGTGGAATACTATATGAAGACAGACAGACTTGAACAGGTATAGCAACTTCTCATTCTGGTTTGAAATCAAGCAAATCAAAACAATGCGTAAGTCGCCAACTTTCTCTTTTACTTGTCCCTAACTCTCTCTCTCCCTCTTTGTTTTCTTTCTCTTTCTGTTTTCTCCATCCCTCCTTCCCAGCTGTAGGTTATAAGGTCCGCTGACAAACTGATGGCGCTTGTTGATGGTTACAGGAGGATGGCAAATGATAGGGCCCTGATTAGGAACTTGGGTGGAAAAAAAAAAGCTATACCCCACCCATCTTCTATTTGAATGGACTTGGTCAATGTCCCTCCCAATTTTCCCTCGCTTTTATGTCTGGCGAAGTTCCTGCGTCCTGCCAGGAGGAAATTACGGCGCAACGTCTGGGCCAAAAATGTAGTAGCAGGTATTTTCTAAAGCGGATCATTCAACCATCACATGCGCGCAAATGAGATAAATGGGACGATTAGGTTAAGAAGGTGAGTTCGGTTATTAGAAGGAGACTTAATCCGGAGAGTTTTGCGTGCGGTTTTAATTGGCTAAGTCGGAACATGTGTGAAGAGGATTGGCTGGAAATACTGTAATCAAATCAGAATCGGAGCAAATAAAATGATGTTTACTCAGAAAGAGATTTGCGAAAAAGAGATACAAATGATTTAGTTTCGTGTGGTTTTATTTTGGATGAAACCTGCTCACTCTTTGGCTTCGTCCACTACGAAAACATGTTCTGAAAAGCTGAAGATTTTTGCATTAGCTAGCTGTTCCGGTTAGCTGTTCTTCCAGTTTTCTCTCGAATGTTAATGCTCCCTTGCAAAACATGCAGAAAGAAATAAGTATTGGTTTAAAAAAGTAAATAAATACATAAATACAAAATAAAATATATATATAATATATATATATATATATATATATATATATATATATATATATATATATATATGGGGCGGCAGTAGCTCAGTTGGTAGAGCATATGCCTCGTGATCCAGGGCTTGGTGGTTCGAATCCCGCTCTTGACGGGTTGACCGCATGTGATCCCAGCTCCCACAGATGAGCGCTGCCGTTGTGTCCTTGGGCAAGACACTTAACCCCACCTCGCCCCCAGTGTCTGCGGACACTGGTAGCCCCCATGGCAGAAGAATACATCAAGGCCTGTTGTGACGTGAGCCGTCCTCCTGTGGACCCACCACCCGCGGAAGGATTCATGGGGGCTGGTGCATTGTGTTCTGGGCAACAGAACACTGCTTGGACTGCTGCCCCCGCGACCCAGAAAATGGAAAAGCGGAAGAAAATGAATGAATGAATGAATATATATAAAAAAGTTAAAAGTAAAAAATGTAATATAAAACTAAATAAATTAAAATTATGCAATTTGACTGCCTTAGCCCTATAAGCAAATGGAAGTTTTAATTTTAAAAAAAGCAAAAACAAAATAAACCAAAACCTATAATTTTTACACAATTTAACCAGTATAAAATTTAAAACTAAAACACACCCCTTGCTTATTTCACACACATACCCCAAAACGTCTTTAACCCTGCAGCATCGAAAAAAAAAAAAAAAATCGGACTTGTTTTGCCAGCTTCATTAGCGTTCTCCTAATTAGCCTAGCATCTGATGGATCTGTGACAGCGCTAATGATTGGAGATGACAAGCGCCGCGCACTGTCACGCTCGCCAATTATGTCCGCCGCGCGATTTGCTGTAAGCAACTTGATCTCGTGGCACCGGACCTGTTTTGGAACCCTCTGTGCCACCCCGGCTGACCCCCTTCCCCCCCTGTGCCCACTTTCGCTCCTATAACAGGTAATGGGCTGGGCAATGGAGTGGTAAAATGTCTGAAGCGTTGGCATGGAAACCTAAACTACAAATGGGAGCGAGCGGCTAAAGATTTGCCCGAGCCAGCGATACTCATTATCATTAATAGGTTTGCAGACTTGAAAACAACATTACGACCGGAGTGACTTTCTTCTCCTGAAATATCTCTTTTTAGCTGTGATTTTCAAAAATGAATTTGCGCACAAAAAAAAAAAAAAAAAAATCGATATTATTTATTTTTAAAATTTTGCGTAATATTTAATTTAAATTTCAGTTTTCCTAATTGTGTACGTATAGTCTATATAGAACGTTATTGTTGATTTCTGGTTAATTTCTTATCTAATTACCTTCAATTTGTATGCATTTGCTTTGCTCCTTGGAAATCAATTTGTCAGAAACGAGTCTAATCATTGGTAATTAACACAATAGAATGGGGTATACAACAAGGCAGACCAATACAAATATAGGAGATTCTTAACTTGATTACGAATCCGAGTCCTTATTGTCCTGTAGTTGATAACTGCATTAATCCATTTTTATTAGCTACCCATAAGACAGCAACTATGGGTCTTAGGTAGTTCATTTAACCAGGCTAGAATCCACTGGGCTAGCTACTGGTAATTGATATTTTCTTTCCTTTTTATATATATATTTCTTAGATTTTTTAATTTATTTTATGGTTTGGCTTTTTTGTTTGGGCTCGTATTGCACTATTTTCTGATCTGTGTTATAATGTTGCTGTTTTCACCATCTAAAACATACCTGGAGTTGTGTTTTGTTTCAGTCACACACAAATCTGTTTGAGATTTCTTCATGCAGTAGTACAGCAAGGGCTCCACTGTGTTTTTAAACTCCATACACCCACACGCTAGAATCGCTTTTGCGCCAAATTTGACATGATGGCTTCAAAACTCAAACTGTAAATCCACTATAACAATTTTTTTACTATTATTATCATCATTTAAAGCAACGACCCCTCTTCATTTTTGCATTTGAGTCCATTTTATTTGACTCATTGCATTCACGTACGAGATCTCTTAAACCTGTATAATGGGCTTTTATGATTTTGCAGTTTTTACTTCATTTGGTGGGATAATATTAATAATGTTGTAAATATCCATGTTAGTTTTACACTGATCAAAGTAATTTGTGGTGAAAAGATGAAAAATCTGTTGAAAATTACAGCAAAGAGAGGTTTCAGAGAGTTACTGACATCACATAAAAGTTATTCACAATTGTTTGTTTGCATACTTAAAACAAGATCAAGGTGTTTTCTTATATTTTTATTTCCTAAATCATCATTTCTATGTACATTAGAGGAGTTTTGGCCCTGTGTACCACATGGTTGCTAGGAAACTGATGATTTCCAACCAGGAAATCCAATTTTTTACCTAAAAAAACCTGCCAAACTGTGCAAATTGTACTTTTTTTGTAGTAAAATCGTAAATATAATGATCTTAACTGTGTTTTAGGCAAATGAGTAGTTCAACCTGTCACTTTAAACCCGAAGTATCCTTGTAGTTTATTTTCTCAGCACTCAGAACATCAGGGGAGGACAATGGTCCAGCTTTGTCCTCCAGGCTTCAAAGTCCAGTCCAGACCAAACAGATCATTGTTACTGCGAGAGGAAGCCCACACATCAAAGTGAGTGTATTTTCATAAAACGCACTCTTAAACCTCAAACTTTTATCTCCCCATGTCCAACTGGGAGGCCATTGTTCCCAAGATGCATATGTCTATAAATGCAAACTGTGCCCTCCATTCATAGTGGCACTTGCGACGATTAATGTAGATTTGTTTTTAGCTTAAATATTTGTATAACCTTTTCAAAATATTAGCAAAAATCGGAAATCAACTGTATTCTCATCACGTTTTAGTGTAAACTTTTAACTCCGCTGGTTCTCTTCGGAGCTTAAACACATTACGGTGGCACTCTCCCAGCTTTGGATATCCTGTAATTGTGTCATCGGGCAAGACACTTTTCACACACTTTGCTTGTGTAAGTTTGGAATGAGCAATTGATTGTGTTCAGAGAGATTTTTTGCGCAGATTGGCAGCCACACACAGCAATATAACAGAGCCCATAGTGTTATGAAAAACGTAGAAAAAAATTGCATACAGGAAGTCAGTTTGGTATTGAACAGCATTCTCGGATCACTTGTACTTGTACATAGTTTGATAATACAAAAAGAATATTTCATCAAATGTATATAGTACTTTTTGGGCAGATAAAAACACCTGCATAAGGAGAGAAATACAAGTTCTAGTATTTAGCAGAGCTCTTTCGCTGCAAAAAAGCTTGTGAGAAATGGACTTTACTTGACAGGTTATCTTAAAATAAACTACCTCTAGACTAGAATTTACAGTCTCAGAACTAGTAAGTAGATAATAAATCTGAAAACAAAGCAAATAACCTGATATATGTTTTAAAATCTTGGCCAGATTAGAGAAATGTGCAGTGCTAAATGACCCACACAGCTGCTTATTCATCATGTTTGAACATTAGAGTGAGAGAAGCGATTCGTACCTCGTTTTTGTCTTAAAACCGTGAAAAACTGAATTTGTTTATTCCTTTTCTAAATGTTACAGCGGTCCAAATGTATTCCTTGCTTACTTTATGCGTTCCCAGCGTCCTAATGATTTAGAATTAGTTTATAAGTGCCTTTTGCGACTTTCAGAGAGCAGAGTTTTGTCAGCACTGTATTGCTAGCAACAACTAGCATGCTAACTGTGCACTTCAGGTTCTCAGAAGATAAAACCGCTTCATAAATAGGGTTAGACAGCACACGGCGCTCTCATTTTTAACCTTTATTTTGCCAGGAAGTCCCATTTTCGGTTCAAAATCTGGTATATCGGCTTTAAAATGAAGCTCCACACACACAAACACTATAGAAGCTCAAATTTGGATTGATGACATTGACAGGAGCCATTATTAGCTACTCAGTGCCACTTTTTTAGCTGCTCGGAATCCCTCACCTGCGTGCATTTTATATTTATTTTATTTTTTCTCTCCCCACATGCAAACACCTATCATCAGCATGGTGTCCAGGGAGGCTAAGCATGATTTATTTAAATATTACCGCGGCGACAGATCTGGTTGTGTCCAGTAGGAGATAGATGGGAGGTGAGGAGGAAAAGCAGCTGATTTCTGTGATTTCGGAGCACTTGTGTGTATGTGTGTGTGTGTGTGTGTCTGTTGGTGTGTGTGCGTGTGATTGATTGCAGATGAGAAAGGCAGATTAATCATGCTTGATGTGTGTTCGTTGCACTGGTTGCCGTGGCGTTGAGCAGAGAGGCAGTGGCCCATTTAAATATACTCGCTCACACGGGAGGAAGAGGAGAGGAAGAGGAGAGGAAACGATTGTAGCTCTTTGTACTAGTGGAGGTGGTGGGAATTACAGGAGGGGGTTACTCAGGGTTCTTAAGAATGTAAAATATTGATTGTGTAACTATCGTCTCTTGATCTTGTTTTTTATTTTATTTATTTATTTATTTATTTTTCAAATGTTTATATATTTTAAAATCCATCTATGTATACATATATATATTAGGGGTGTAAAGATTAACCGAGTTGGATCGGTTATCGTCTGTGACCTCTGCGATCTGAATGCACTACGAACGGTCCGATGGTCCGGATTTACGGCCGCGAATCGGTTTCCATGAGCGCTCGCTCTCATAGACCGTAGAAGTGGCCCTGTGCGTGTGTTTGAACTCTCACGAGACTACAGTGTTGACCTTTTACCTGGGACGTCGGCTGATGTTGTTGGAGCGCAGCGCGGGATACTTTCACTTTCACCCTGTCAGACAATGCGGATTTACAACGCCTCTCACCTAACATCCAAGGTTTGGAACTCACACACACCCGAACCCACTCTGGCGCGCACACACACACACACACACACACACACACACACACACACACACACACACACACACACACACACACACACACAGAGGCATTGATGATTTTTATCTCGAGACTGAGGAAATGTTATGAGATGGAGAGAAAGAATTAGTTATTCAGTGTTAAGAGCTTTCTCTGATTTTCTTTTTTGTTAAGAAAAGTTAATTACAGACATAAAGACATGTTGGATTTAACATGCTCGTGTTTTCTATAACTGCCTAGTAATATCTAGTAATATCTATCTTCTTGTCAGTGATATGTTGCACTTTTACAGTTACTGAAACTCATATGAGTGACTGAAGCACTAATCCTTCTGATTTTTGTCTTTAATAGGCAACTTGCTTGTTTTATAACGTCTTTTTTATTTTTGATATCTAACCTTATTGTTTTGTGTTGCTTGAGGGAAGGATTGTATTTTAAGTATGAGCAGAGTTTTGCAAACCGGATTGCCAGTTTTTCAGTAGACCCGGTGTACTGTCTGTTGGACACTAAATAAACAAAAGGATACTATTTTGAAAATTCATTTCTGTTTCTCTCTTTTTCTTCTCAATAACTTTATATCACTTGGGAGTAAAGTTGTCAATTTGTATTGAATCGAAATTAACAGAACCGAATCGGATTGAATCGAATCGTACTGGATCGTTTACTAATTTTATGAATCGTCCCTGAATCAAATCGTAGCCTGTGAATCGAGATTCGAATCGAACCGTTATAGTATAGTATTACATTATATTGATGAACAAATTTATTACTTTGCCTCTTTTGCCTCTTCACTTTTTTACTTAAACATAATTTTGTATATCTTTTTTCATTGTTTTGTTGTTGCCATAGTCATTTATTATAACGTGTTTATCATAGAATGACGGGTAAATATGGAAAAGTTTACATATAGACAATAGCTTTATTTAGTTTCACATTTGCACTTTGCGTTTGAAGTTTTGAAGCTCTTTACTAATAATTTTGAACAGCAACACTGATTTCTTCATGGAGCATGCTAATGAGATTAATATGGGATAATTAGTAATGCTTGGGAAATATAATTGTTCATAATATTGATTGTGCAGTTCCAACTTCTCGCTGACGACCATTCATTCACTGATTCGCCTTAATTACTACACTCCCGCAGATCACTACACAGATAGTGAAAACACCAAGCCATTAGTGGAATCATACCGAACAGGAAAGCAAACTTTAGGGATTCAAGTGTGGATTTAGGTGTGAACATTAAAGGGATGATATTACGGTATTTTCTGATCTACGTTATAATGTTTCCTTATCACAAACACACCTGGAGTTTTGTTTTGTCTCATTCACGCATGTTTAACACACAAACCCTGCATATTTAGGCTGAGTACTTTCACCTTGGCACAGACTGGCAGCTTTGCTTCCGTCAGGCTGTCCCAGGGCAGCTGTGGGTAGTAGCTTACCACCATGCCCATAATGCATTCTCATCAATGGCTGCTATTAATGCGAAATATCATGTTTCCTTTACATATAGTCAGTAATAGCATTCTATAACAGCATATGCTCCATTTGATTGACATTGTAGAAACTATAGACTGTATATACATGGATATAACCCTCTATCCGGCACGTTTCAAATAGGAAGTGACCTCTGGCTCCAATTCACTTTGTATTGAAAAATCCTTGCCCCTCTTTCCATGACTGCTGCTCTTAGGCTCCTCATTTTGGTCTTAAAATGTTCATATTAACCTGCTCTATATGATTTTTATTTTGCTACTTTTTTTTTCAGTAAATCAGTTCCTATTACGGAACTCTCCCCTATAACTGCTTGCCTCATGAGCTTCATTTGACTGGAGCTGAACTCTATGGGTGATGTCACACTGCCTTAGTCCACTTCTTTATACAGTCTGTGCAGAAACTGAGCAAAACATCTTTGCTGTAACCCATGATGTGTGAGTAAAAGCACTATTCTCAAATATAGCCACCTACACGCTGGCATATCCAACTACCTCGGAATACCATCCCACTCTCCGTTCCCTTCCTCCCTCCCTCCCTTCTTCTCTTCTGTCTCCAACGTAAAGTTATGATTCCCAACTTGTCCTTTAAAACCTGGCTGTATCCCACCTCCAACCTCCTCTGCTCTGTCCTCATCCCATGTGGAGTGAGCTGTTCCCAGGCATCTCACTGACACTCTGATTAGTTCTGGCCTTGCTCTCCATTCGGGCTCCTGCTGTCCCACTACGCTCTGCCACAATGAGCCCGAGCAGCGCGCGGCCAGAATAGAAAGAGCGAGAAGAGTTGCGTAGTTAAATATTCTATCATACGAGACGGACAGAAAGGGAATGAGATTGTAAAACAGATTATGTGCTGGGGCATGGAGGAAGCACTAGCGAATGAAAAAGCGCGCTGGTAGACAAACGGCAATCATCATGAGGAGACAGAGGAAGAGTGAGGAGTTTGGTCCCCTCCTTCTCTCCCTCCCTCCCTCCCTCCATCCCTCCCTCTCTCCTGCAGGATAAGTGGCTGATGCTTTATAAACACTCTTTCTTCCTCTCCTCTTCCAGAATCTTCCGTCATGGCTCCCATTAGGTTGACAGCTGTCAATTAGAGCTCCCTTGGTCTGGCGCGCTGCACTTTATTGCAGGCAGTTGATGCTGTCATTTCGCTCCCGGTTTCGCCTTGAGCGTTATCACGAGCGCTCAAACAGTCAATAGCTGATGCATCAGCAGTTATTTTTTAAATTGGCTCACAAGGCTCCATCCTACCCTCATTTTTTCCACCTCGCCCCCTCCCTTCTTCCCCAATTCTGCTCTATCTATGTGCCTGTTGTGTCTTTAGCTTTTGTGAGGGAGGAGAGCCTTGGGCGTTGCCGGGAGAGAAGGTTCACCCTGGACAGATGTAGAAAACAAGTCAAGTAACAATTCAAGCCGTGTTGTCAATAGTCCACATATTCACCTTAACTTCCTCTCTGCCTCCAGCTATTGTTTTTATTCTTTTCATTTTGGATGTTGTGCTGAAATATACATAGTCAGGTTGCATTAAATGTGGCTAACAACATTATTAATTACATCTATTCATGTCAAAGAGTGGTTCATAAACTGATCTTGTTTTCCATATATAAAACAATCATATTCCTAGCTTATATGAAACCCCTTTTTTTGTGTTTATTTGTCTAATATTTGTTTATCTGTTTATTTAAGCATCCCCATTCGTCTTTGTAAATGAAAAGGCTACTCTAGTTAAGGTTAGTTTCACATGTAAATGCCCTGAAAAGTCTTAGAATGGCTGTGATCTATATAAGAAGTATAAGACCATAGAAATATTATAGATACTACAATTATTTTGTATGGAAAATGTCTGTATAAAAATTTTACTTTTGTAACACTAGTAGGAATCATCAATAGTGCTTTTGCTACCCCGCAGAAAAAATAGAAATACAATAAATAAATATGTATTTTTTATGAAATGTATTTGTTACAGACACGATACACAATACAACAACAAACCCCCCAGCCAAGTTAATAAAAATATGACTTTTTTTTTTCTTCTTAAGCATTAACAACATCTGTACAGTCATCCAAGCGTTAGTACATCTTAAATGTTGTTGTGCCTGCCCCGAGGCATCCTGGGAAAACATCTCAGACAGGAAATGGATCGGCGGAGTGTGATTCCTACACTCCCACACATGTGTCTACTTCCTGTAGTGACACAAGGCAGATACAGTACTTTGTGTGTGTATTTTGTGTGTATGTGTGTGTTTGTTAAGGTTAAAGGCCTGCTCCATGTTTTACTGTTCAGGGGTGGTCTCAGCCGGAGTCCACTGCAAATCATGTCGCCATCGTTATTACTGCACTGTTTGTCTTAAGGGTGGACAATGAAAAATGGTTACGTACAAACTTTCCCTCTTTCATCTCTCTATCTCTCTCTTTCTCTCTTTGTTCGGCTCATCCCTCTCTCTCCTGTAGCATATGGATATGTGATTATGTGGATTTTGCAGGTTTTTGTATCGACATGTACTAAATGTTTTGGTAAAAGTCAAAAAGTCCTGTTTTCCTTCGACTCCTCTTATCCTCTCTCTTCATCTTGCTCTCTTTTATTCCCAAGTTTTTTTTTCTCTCTTCCCTAATGCGCTCTGGCCTACGTTTACTGTTTCTCTCTCTCGCTTCCATTATGCTCTCTCCTTCTTTTACTCTCTTTGTTTCTCTCTCTCTTCACTTGTGCTCTCTCCTTCTTTTAATCACTCTATTTCTCTCTCTCTTTCCTAACTATCTCTTCCTCTTTTAGTCTGTTTCTCTCTCTCTCTCTTCCCTTGCGCCCTCTTCTTTAACTCTCTCTGTTTCTCTCTCGCTTCCATTATGCTCTCTCCTTCTTTTACTCTCTGTTTCTCTCTCTCCTCACTTCTCCTTCTTTTAATCACTCTATTTCTCTCTCTTTCCTAGCTCTCTCTTCTTCTTTTAGTCTGTTTCTCTCTCTCTTCCCGTACACCCTCTTCTTTAACTCTCTGTTTCCCTCTCTTCACTTACGCCCTCTCGTTTTACTCTCTCTGTATCTCTCTTCCCTTATGCTCTCTCCTTCTTTTACTCTCTTTCCTAACTCTCTCTTCTTCTTTAACTCTCTGTTTCCCTCTCTTCACTTACACCCTCTCGTTTTACTCTCTCTGTATCTCTCTTCCCTTATGCTCTCTCCTTCTTTTACTCTCTTTCCTAACTCTCTCTTCTTCTTTAACTCTCTGTTTCCCTCCCTTCACTTACACCTTCTCGTTTTACTCTCTGTTTCTCTCTTCCCTTACTCTCCTTCTTTTACTCCTTTTCTCCCTGTCTTCCCTTACTCTCCCTCCCTTTTAATCTCCCTGTTCCCTTACATTGTCTCCTTTTACTCTCTCTGTTTCTCCCTCTTCCCTTACGCTCTCTTTTCCTTTACTCTTTCCTTCTTTTACTCCCTGTTTCTCTACCCTTTCCACCCCTTCTCTCTTTCTCTCTGTCTCTCCTACATTCTTTTTCCCCCCTCTTTCTTCACCTCGTTCATCTTCCTTGTCTATTTTCTCAGTTTTGTCAGTCTCTCTTCACTTCTTTCTCTCTCCTCTCTTTGTGTTTCTATCATTTCTATTTGTGCAGTAGTACTACCTTGCCTGTTTACGAGTACTGTAGTATCTTTATAGTACTGGGCCTGTACTGTAGTGTGTTGGTACTTTGTTGGAGTGGACACAGGAGTTCATACGAGACAGTGAGTGAGGAGGCTGTGTGTGGTCCCTGGATTTATGGTCAAATGTGTCTGTAAAGTCACGTACACATTTTACACACTTCAGAATGAATTGTGTGAAGATACGGAACTTGAGCGTCAAAGAATTCACTTTAACTCTACGGGAGAGTTGTTTTGGCAACTCAAAGAAGTACAGATAAAGTTGTTGGTGCCAAATACTGGTCGAAACAAAGCTCTATTTCGTAAGTACACTTGAAAAAGTATGTAAGAAATCACGGAAATAGCATTGTTGTTATTATTAGTCATGGAAGATAATTTTATTCAGCCGTGTGTCTGTTTTTAATATTGAAGTTTTGAATTTTGCATATAAAAGCAAAAGGAAGTTTTGATTTACTGTTGTCTTATGATAGTACATGCCTTCATAGTCTAAAAGTTGAGTTTCTGTTTATTTACACTTAAAATATAGATACAATTCAAGTCTATTCAGCATTTTTAATGTTTTGGGCAAACTAGGTGAAAGTGCATATAACGTCCATCAAATATTTTCAGAAATGGCTTGAAAAGTCAGTAGCAAAAAGGTTTTACAGCTAGGCCTATTAATGGTAAAACTATATATATACACATACACCTTAAGGACAAAGACTGTGTATTTTCTACCTTCAATCAAAGTTTTATTTTATTTTATTTCTACTTACCTAGCTTCTTATCTACTTACCTTAATGCATGTCCTTATTTTTATATATTATCTTTGTTTACTCCTGTTATTCATTGTTTTATGTTGCACCATAATGCTGAAGCAAGCTCCTAGTTTGTGAATTTTGTTCACTGACGACATAAATAAACGACATAAATAAACGTTTTCTGATTTAAAATTCAGATTTCAGAAAAAAAAGAGAAAAAAAAGTTCAAAATGTGAATACTGTTTGCTTCTCACCAGAATCCAACTTGACTCGAGTTGATTCCCAGCCACAGTCCGTAAGATGTTGTGCTTAGACGTCTCACAATAGCAGGTTAGCATGTAGCGAGTATCATCTGGGCCTAGCTCCAGCTCTGCGTCTCCCCTTACCCTCCTGTCTTACCCCTTCTTTTTTTCCTCTTTCTCTGAACACTTTGTACCCTCGCCTCCCCCTTTCCCACGGAGGCTTAGGCTAAACCAGACTGGCAGCCTTCACTCTAGTATGCAGCCTGTGATGAAACCCATGGGCCGGAGTGAACCAATCTGGGGCCCTACGTACTAATCAAGGGCCCTTTGTGAGTGACAGTGCCCTCCTCTTCACTGCGTGGCCACCACTCCGAGCCATACTGACGTACCTTTGTGCTCTTTTTTCCCCTTCGTTTCAAGTCGTGATCAGTTTCAGATGCTCGGAATTATCTCCCCTCTTTGTTGCGCTGGTGGAACTGTATGCGTGCGTGTAATCGGACTGCTCATCGGCCCACAGAGCGCTTTGAAATGCTCGGGACATAGACAGTAATATGACTTGACTAATAAGCTGTGACGTAAACTAAAAAAAAAGGGGGACGCAAGCAGGCTGAGAAGATGTGTGTGCGAAGTGAAAGAATGTAGAATCTATTGAGGTGACGCATATTTGGACGGCATCAAAAGGAAAAACGTCGCGGTTAGCGATTAGCAGCTTGTGATACTAACACTAATGGCATAAAGAGGACAATGGTGTACTAGGGTAAAATAAGTCAACCGGGAACTTAAAGAGGCGACGATGTGGGACTGACAAAATGTCTCAACTCTTCAAATAAGAGTGGCAGAACTGCATTGAGGGGGAAAAATTACGCAATGGAGTGATAGCGTTTGAGGTGATTTAGGGTGAGCAGATTTTCAAAATCAAAAACTGAGACACACTTGGTTTGGGGTGGTTGGTAATAGTAAAATTGTGAAATAAGTGCATAATTAAGGAAAACTGTTACGCATTCAGCCCATTCATGACTAACATGTGAGTCAGTAGAGTCACATTTTCTTTGTGTTTTGGTGATTTATGCCTCTCTTTAGTGTTGGCACTTATCAATAGGTCAAAAATAGGGACATTTCTTGTATAAAACCGGGACAAATCAATGGTTTTGGATAAATCTGCTGGGACGGGAGACACAGGCTCAAGGTTGTGTTTGAGGATAGGTTGTTAACTGTACAATTTGAAATTCAGAATGCCAGCTATATGGAGTTTGGTCATAAAAAAGTATTCTCATACAATGGCGTGTTGTGTTCACCATTAAAAGTTTTTCGTTTTTTTTCTAGAAATCTTAACAGCTTTGTCCGCTTGTGAAAATAAAGGCTACTAAACGAATTCCGACACATTTATTCTATAGGACCCTTAAAAATATAGCCCCCCGGTTAGCCTGGAAATAATTACCTAACGTGGCTATACACTATAAGCCTGTCTAGAATGCCCAGCAATGTTCTGTTTTTTCTTATCATTTGTACTAGTTTGTATGAATCAAATAGTGTATTCTCATCTTGTTTTCATTACCATTTTCCCAAAGTTACAGAATTGCAGTTTATTTAGTATTTTTCCTGTACTTTTCCACACCTTCCACTACACGACTGGCATTTCCATGATTCCTGTACCAGCTTGATACTATTACTATTGTGTATAACTTTCAAAGATCCTGTCTTCCTGTTGCCCAAGCCCCCGATGGCACTCTGTCTAAATATCCCTGAGCCTCCCGCATTCCGAGGAAGTGGTTTGCGCCAAAACCCACTCGCACCTCGCCATGTTTTCTTTGAAGGTTAAGCGAGGAGGAAGCAGGTGATAGAGAGAGCAAACTGGGTCGTATAGAGAAAGAACGAACGGAAGAAAGAGGGAGAGAGAAAGATGAGAGGGCAGGAGGGGAAGCCGGCTGTTTTATTTTATACTGCGAGGGCTTGTTGCTAATTAATGTTTCGTGGTCGGTTTCTGTCTGAGCTGAGTAATGTTTTTGATCTTTATGCCTGATAACTGCATACCTAATGAGATTTCAAAGCTGGTGGAGATGGGAGTTGCTGCTCCCTGCAATTATTGACAGATGCCTTTTCTCCGCCACTGGCTGCTGCGCCATAAATCCTTCCCCAGTAATGAGCTTGAGAAGTGCCACCCTGCCAGTGAGCTAATGAAACCAAGCAAGGGGGGCCTCTGCTGTATATGTGTGCGTGTGCATGTGAGTGTGTGTGTGTATGCGTGCAAAACAGAGCATCACACCCCTCTGACACATTTTTTTCCTGCTTTAAATGCACTCTGCAGATGTCAGCCACCTCACGACAAAAAAACAAGTGGAGAAAGATAGTCGGTGAGGGGAAGAGAGGTTAGGCGTAAAGGGCGGAGCGTGGGTGAAGGAAGGGTTTAAGGCGAGATGCTATAGACTAAATTTTTTCTTTTTAAATTTTACACTTTTAGGTCAGTTTGCGCTTTTTTATTTCACCTGGAAATATCAACTTTGTCCAATTTGCACCAAACATGCTTATAAGGGATGTTGGAGCTAAGAGTTTTTTACTCACAAACTCCTTAATGGAGCACCTACATACACCAAACTTCCCCATCTTGTACAAACTGCATAGAATTTGCCGGTATCTAATTCTAAGCCAGAGTTATCAAATTTAAACTTTGAATTTGAATCCTTATGTCCATTTTCATAACAAAATAACCCCAGAAATTTAAACCTGGCTCTAATATTTTTTCACATTCACATGTCCCAAATACAGTATGTGCAATTTTCATGACTTTTATAAAATGCCTAATTTTGTATAAAAATCTTTCCCACATATTTGACCAAAATTTGTCCTTCTCCAGTACACACATACAGTATTGTATACACAGCTCTTGAGGCCAACTAATTAGAACGCATTTTATTGTCCGATAATCAGTAAATGTGTGTTAGCATGGTAGTTGTTGTTAGCATATAAACTCAAACACAGATGCTCAGAATGGATAAGACATAACTTTGGACCACTATGTTTTAAATGAGCTAGTTCTGTTTTTTACATTTTTAAGACAAGGTCTGAATCAGGCACAAAACACAAAGCAGAAGTCTCTGTCTTTCCTTATACTTTATGAGAAGTTTGAGGGTGGAGCTGGCGGGTGCTCCGGTTACAGCCCCACGTCAAGAGATCTGTCTGCGTTGGCTGTTTTATTTGAAATACTAGTATCGGTGTTGCCAAACGGGACTGTGATTGATACTGTTGCACGCCTGACCAGATCTAGGTGCTTCCCTCTTCCCTTCCTTTTCTTCTCCTCTGCTTTTTTGT
Organism: Paratrypauchen microcephalus; assembly: GCA_036785185.1. Classification (NCBI taxonomy): domain Eukaryota; kingdom Metazoa; phylum Chordata; class Actinopteri; order Gobiiformes; family Gobiidae; genus Paratrypauchen; species Paratrypauchen microcephalus. The sequence continues at coordinate 3,170,681 of JAVJIX010000019.1, read as the reverse complement.
TCCACAGTGAACTCGTCCGCTCTGAAACGCTGCCAGGGAAGCAAAGCCCTGGAAAGAGAAAGAGAGAAGATAGAAAGAGGGGAGAGAGAGAGAGAGAGAGAGAGAGTGAGATGCATGCTGAGAAAAGTAAAACGAAACAGGATTGCCCCACACCACATCTCTGGGAAATCTGCTTTGGTGTGGTAGATTGTAGAATGCATGCTGCTACATAAAGCTGAGTACTATTTCAAGGTACCAGTGCAGTACCAAAGAAAAAATACGTGACATCTACTAGTAGAGAAAAAAGCAAGAACTGGTACGGAAAGAATCATCTAGTTTTGGTACAAAGTCCTAAGAGAGCACTATAGAAAGGTACAAAGCAGTGCCATATATGTTTAACAATAAAACAAGCTTTTATTCAAAGAAATTAGAATATATTACATAGTACTTCTATTTTGCCAGTCTAGATGCTGATACTTAGAAATATATACCACAAAAGTAGCTTTCAGGGCTTAATACCCAACATAACGTATAATATCTTAGAAAAGTTTTGTAGGGTTTAGTGCATTTTTTGAATTGTCCATTCCAGTGTGCTCTATCAGTGGTCCGAACTCTAAACCTAAAATATCTCAGATGTAACAAGAATCTAGATAGAACCATAGAATTCTAAGTGGAGATTTGCGTGGCGTGTTTGCAAGTTAAAGTGTGTATCTTTCTTGCTTTAAGCGTGCATTGTGTAACTTTTCCGGTGGATGCTGTAATGTTTCATAGTATGGCATTAAAGGAGAATTAACGTTTTTTACAATCTGAGCCTTATTTCGGTAATAAAACAAGTTGTTTTACTCACCCATAGCACTTTGGTGTCATATGGAGCACTTCCGGAGATGTTTTAGATTTGCGATCTCCGTAATTTGAATTCTCGGGGCACATGTTTGCGGTCTCCAAATAACACAAACTTTAGCACTTTTCAAATCATAGAAGCTCAGTGTCTTAGTCTACACTTTCGTTTGAGTCAAAAGTGGCCTGTAATCTGAGATTTAGCCATTTAGTAGACGAGGACGCCAGTGCGCATGTGCACAGTCACAGCTTATTTTGCTCTCAGCTCCCGGGACGCAAACATGAAACGCAAAGCTGTAAATTATGGATAAATCTCGGATTACAGGCCACTTTTGACTCAAATGAAAGTGTAGACTAAGACATTGAGCTTCTATGATTTGAGAAGTGCTAAAGTTTGTGTTATTTGGAGACCGCTCGGGGCATATAATATATGCTCAGGGCATATATTATATGCCCTGAGAACCCGCGTTACGGATACAAACATCTCTGGAAGTGCTCCATATGACAACAAAGTGCTATGGGTGAGTAAAACAACTTGTTTTATTACCGAAATAAGGCTCAGATTGTAAAAAACGTTACTTCTCCTTAGTTACAGGTTACAAGTTACAGGTTAGATCTGTGGAGAGGCAAATCCGCTCAGTCAAAATTCCTTTTTTCTAGATATTTTCAAGCTATAAAACTACCTGTAATTGAACACAGGTAAGGTAGAGCTGTTTAATGTCATATTGTGGAACATTCCAGGCAGAGCAATGACATATCCATAGAAAAAGTTGCATTGTGTCCCTTTACAAAAAAAAACTAGTATAGAAAAAACAAAAACAAAAAAGTAAAACAGTAGCAGTTGGACCAGTGGTGTAATGGCTCCTGAAAAAAAGCTGAAAGCTGCTCAACCCCATCGCTACATATTACAGAGCGGATTGATGTGACATGCTTGCAAGTTCAAGTGTGTATATCTTTAAGGCTTTCGTTGCTATAAAAAAAGTCTACAAAAAACCCCAAAAGAACAGAAGAGTAGCAGTTGGACCAGCGGCGTCTCTCTGCCAAACAGTCGATTTCCCCCTCTCATCGTCCGCACCATACATCACAGACCCACCCTTCTCTCCTGACACAAAGACGTGTGTCATTTATCAAACAGGGCCGTGCCAGGACCCTGCGTGTGTGTGTGCGTGCGTAACAGCGTGCATGTGCGGAGGGAGGCCAGTCCTACCTCCTGTCTCTGAGGTCCACCACTCAGGGGAAGCAGAGACGGAGTGAGGGATGAGGGAACAGACAGAAAGAAGAGGGGATTAGTGGTGTTGAATGAATGAGTGAGTGTTTGAGAAAAGAACAAAACGACCCAGGCTTCTCGTGCTAATGGTGAAGCAGGGCCACTTTCCATATCCAAACTTTTCTGGACCACAAACAGTAAAAACAAAGTTCTGTACAACATCTAATTGCCAAAGTTGCTGAGCGCCTTTTATAAATCCATGTCACTTTTCTAGTAAAGAGTGTGTTATGCAGAGATGTAATTGTTTTCCTGGAGTGTCCGACGGGCGGCTTGGTATTAAACTTGTCTATTACACGAGGACAAGCAGGTGACGCCAGGTTACAGCTCAGATCTATGGAAAGGTGAGCTTGATCACAGTAAGAGATTTGTCGTGGTATTTGTGGACAATAAAACACACGGGATGTGTAGATTGATAACTATGATGTTAAACTGTGGAACTCCAGCTAGGCAATAACTTGGACATAACATGGAGTTGTCATAGAAACGAGTTGGTCTTGCACCTTAGATTGCTCAATTGGTAGAGCCTCACCCAAAAAAGTTAAATAGTTACTTATATTGTGGCCTAACCTGATTAGTAATTAACCAAATAATCTTAACTTCCTTTTCGGTGCCTAGACAATTTTATGTAGAAGATATTTTCGACATTGTCCGGTAATGTGTAAAGTAGATTATGTGAGGTTAGACTGTCCTCTTTCTGTCAGCAGGTGACAGCTGAGCAGCACAGGGACCCCTCTGCTGATCGTGAGCTGGATTCTGGCAAAGACTAACTCCACCATGAGATTAGCTTACTGTGGTCTCGCTTTGTGCCTCATGATTTATGACAGAAACTGGAGCACCAAGATTAGATCTACCCCACAGCACACCGTCCAGTTTGGGAATCAAACTTAGGCCAGAGGTAGGATAATGAAGCTTACTTGCTGACTTGACATGGTAATGGTGTGGTGTAAGGTGTGTTTGGTTGCACTGACAAACATATGCTCCGATTAGGACTTGAGAGTAGTGTTAAATTTTACTTACGTTTTACTAAACTTTGAACATTACTGGTATTTATTTTGAAATTTAACCTTCAGTGACTCAACTTAACTGTAACTACTCAAGTTCTGGTTCCTTTGTATAACCTGGTATTATAACTGTCTAAATAATCAGACAAACCACCACTTGCTATCGTTCATTTTGGGCAGATTACATGTTATCACAAGGAGGACAGGCATTTTTCAAATAGATTTTTTTCATTGACTGTAGCGGGAATTGAACCCACATCCTGCTAAGATATCAAATGTCAACATATTATCAGAGGTAGTTTAACAGTGACACAATAAAAAAAAAAGAATCTATCTTAATTATGATACTAAGAAAATCACTTATGATCATGAAAAACACATTTTTTTATTGCAACAGTTTCTTCCAAATTATTGTTATTTCAAACAATACAGGAAATGTCCAGCTTTGTTCTATCTGTAATTTCACTTGATATCTGTTGCAATTAGTGTCTAGTTTTGACACGAACATTGGTATCTGTTAAAGGTCCCATGGCATGAAATTTTCACTTTCTGAGGTTTTTGAACGTTAATGTGAGCTCCCCTACCCTGTTTAGCCCCCCCCATGGTTAAAAGTTGCGAAATGTCTAAACTGAGCATTTGCGATCCTTTTCTGCGTTACAAAAAATCAGAGCTCAAACGGGCGATTTTGAACAAGGCACCTTATTGATGTCAGATCGAAAAAAGAAATGCAAATGCAGTTCCACCCCCGTCTGTCTGTACTCAGCGTCTCTGTAAATCACACCCAGAGAGTTTGGTCTGCGAATGCGCTAGGCAATGCGAAATGCGTTTTTTTATTTGCCTGGAGGCACGTCCGAGTGTTTCTAGGCTCGGAAGTCCTTTATCTGAGCCTCTGGACCTTTGAACAGCAGTGGTTTAATTTTATTTTCTGTGGAAATGTGTTTATTTTTCAATGGAACGCTTCAAATCTCTCCCCCCGTGCAAAAACACGGAAATGGATCAGCTGAGGGCTCTGAGCCCAGAGCGGAGAGTTTGGCCACGCCCCCACCCTCTACTATTGGCCAGCTCTTTTCTCCTCATTTGCATTCAAGCAACAACTCCCATTATGACCTGTTCTGAGGGAGAAAAAATTCTCTTTCTCATCTTATCTCTGTTTCTCATGCACTGAGTGTTGATTTTGAAGAAGGATTCATTTACAGTATTAGGGAACCATTAAGGAGCCATATAAAAGCATCAAGAAGTACCATGTCATGGGATCTTTAATACATTTTTCTGACAACCTTACTAAACTGTACACCAAACTCAACTCAAAACCAAACAAATCAGACTTCTATTCATATCGTAAATCGTAAACACTGACTTGCTTCTTTATTCTGTCAGTAACCATCTCTCCCTATCACTCCAGCTTGTATTCTCAGATGTAGTGTATCATTCACCACACATCCAGACTGACAAACTCCAGCCCACTAACACAGGGCTGTCCCAGGGGCTCGGCCGGTGCGCTGTCTCTCCGCCCCATTCAAAGAGAGGCCTTATGGAAGATGGATGCGCCTTAAAAAAAGACACCGTTGATGGATATGAATCTAGCCGCACCATTCATCACTGCTATATTATTTAGACTGGACGGCTACAGAGCTGTAACCCAAGCTTCACCTATGACTGTGGATGCGTGCGGACAGGTAAATAAAGGCAGGGTGGGGTGGGGGTGGAGGAAGAGGTGGGCGCTGGTGCAAGGTGGTCAAAAAGGGAAGAGAGGTGAAGGGGAAAGTTAAAAATAAGAAAGTTTGAGATGCGCTTTTGAACTGGGTATTGCTGACTTGCTAATATGTGTCTGACTGTAAAACTAAGTAATATTACATCATTTACTATTGACCTCCATGAAAAAGCTCCCTCTGTTGGATGTATGTATTTTTTTTTTACTTCCATTTACGCATTAAGCTTAAGGTAGGTTAAGGTTGTTACACTTTCACTGTTGTAGGGAAATTTGTCCTGTGCATTAAGACCAAAATGTCTTAAAACTTGCTGCTTCTTCAGTTCTGGTCAGAGAGCTGGAGGACACTGCATATATCGGCCCAAAGGGAGGAGCTAACCACAATGAAATGAACCATTCTTCATCTCTTGGATAAGCTGCGAAACGTATTCGACCAAATGAATTTCTCCTTTTGCCATGGATTCTACCTGGACAACTGAGGGATTCTACATTCAGTCCTTTCAGCTCCAAATATGTAAGATAGAAATTCATCCACAACATCCACTTTGAGGACACCACCAGCATGTCTCACAGCCGACACCTTTTTAAGAGATTAGGTGGGCGAAGAACCCAACTTCAAACGCCCCAACGGTCCATGATTTTCTGTGTTATTGTAGTGAATACATCCCATGTCTTTGAACCCTAGGGTTACTAGTTCAAGACCAGACTCTGGCACTTTGAAAATGTCACTGTGCCGTCACTCACAATGGCTTTAGTCATTGTTTCAAACAACAATGTAATTCTATCAACGACTGAGGGATTACACAGGTTAACCTTTACAATGTCTACCGTTTTATAGTGTGTTAGCCAATCCGTGGATGTTTGGACATCTGTGCTTTAAACAACAGGTAGGCTATCCATACAACTTCTTCATAGAAAACATCTGCTTTTGTAAAATCCCAACAAGGAAGTTACTATTTCCAAAACCACCCATGACTCACTGAAGTGTGTGTTTGAAAACCAAACTTTGAAATTGTCACTATATGCTGTTCATTACAGTGGCTTCAGTCATTGCACTGTATCTAGAGTTTTGCATATTCATCTCCAACAATACCTTAAACACACACGTGCGCACACACACACACACACACACACACACACACACAAACACACACACACACACACAAACACACACTATATTTATTTCCTAGCTTCAGCGATGATCCCATGTCCCCTCTCCTCCTTCACTCTCCCTGATCCCTCTCGAGCCGGTCCCAGGTTTCCGTAGCGCCGCGGCAGACATGCTGATTTATTGTGGCCATCCATCTCCGCTGCTCATCCATCACGGGCCCGGTTGCTAGGCGATCATGGCAGCAGCTGTTTGCTTTTGAGTTCGACAGAGGGGCCGTCAGTCAGCGCAGGCAGGTGAAAGGCATTACCCAGGCGCTGTTGTCACGCCGAATAATTAATCAAAGGCGGGAAAGATAATTAAAAAGATATGACCCCTAGTGGCCCTCGGACCTGGGTTTGTCCATGTGGAGACAGGGGAGGTGGGGACAGTGTGGAACAATAGGAAAGGTGACGTGATGGGTGATTTGTCAACGCTGATTTGGGTGACAAGTCCGTTAATCATGGGTGGTTTTGGAAATAGTAACTTCCGTGTTGGAATTTTACAAAAGCAGATGTTTTCTATGAAGAAGTTGTGTATGTATTGATGTAAATGGCCTCAGGTGAGATAATGTAGTCCTTATTGTAGCCTAGCATAGCCTAATGCTATTGTCGTACATACCACTTTTCCAGATCCATAGTGTGTGTTCAGTACTGTTATAATCACAAGTGCTCTGAGGTAAACCTACCAACATGTGACTGCCAATCTGCACCTCCAGCCTGTTGATTCACATGCTACTGTCATCTATATGTGGGTGAAGTGTCTTGCTCAAGGACACAACAGTAACTGCCAAACCTATGAGGATAGGCTTGTGTCTGGGGAAAGAAGCCTTCCAATCAGATCAATGCATGAACACAGATGGCATTTGAAAGGCTTATTGATTTGTTATGATTTTATTTTTTTTACATTTTGGCATGGATTTAGTCAAAATTTGTTGATCCACAACGGAAATTACTTGGACACAGTAGCTCACTCATCACATTATATCACAATAGTAAAGAGAAAATGGTAATGAGAAATTCAAGAGACTGGTGTCAGTGTACAAAGTTCTAACTGTGGCTCTAAATGTCATCTACAATGTAAGCTTTAATTTAATTAAAGGTCCCATGGCATGAAATTTTCACTTTCTGAGGATTTGAACGTTAATGTGAGCTCCCCTACCCTGTTTAGCCCCCCCCCCCCCATGGTTAAAAGTTGTGAAATGTCTAAACTGAGCATTTGCGATCCTTTTCTGCGTTACAAAAAATCGGAGCTCAAACGGGCGATTTTGAACAAGGCACCTTATTGACGTCAGATCGAAAAAAGAAATGCAAATGCAGTTCCACCCCCGTCCCACCCACAGTCCCACCCCCTGTACTCAGCGTCTCTGTAAATCAGAGCGCTAGGCAATGCGAAATGCGTTTTTTTATTTGCCTGGAGGCACGTCCGAGTGTTTCTAGGCTCGGAAGTCCTTTATCTGAGCCTCTGGACCTTTGAACAGCAGTGGTTTAATTTTATTTTCTGTGGAAATGTGTTTATTTTTCAATGGAACGCTTCAAATCTCTCCCCCCGTGCAAAAACAAGGAAATGGATCAGCTGAGGGCTCAGAGCCGAGAGCGGAGAGTTTGGCCACGCCCCCACCCTCTACTATAGGCCAGCTCTTTTCTCCTCATTTGCATTCAAGCAACAACGCCCATTATGGCCTGCTCAGAGAGAGAAAAAATACTCTTTCTCATCTTATCTCTGTTTCTCATGCACTGAGTGTTGATTTTGAAGAAGGATTCATTTACAGTATTAGGGAACCATTAAGGAGCCATATAAAAGCATCAAGAAGTACCATGTCATGGGATCTTTAATAATTTATTTTTTGAAACTTACAAACTTCTGACTAAAAATAGAAATTCCATTGCGATTACTACTTAATGATGGAAAGCAGATCCATTTTCATGTTATTTGGCCCTAAAGGTTGTCTACAGAAAATGGCAAATTACTGTTCTATTTCTGAATGTTTTCTGATTTAGTCCAGTCTTTCTAACTGTATGGAGATCTTGAAGCAAACATTTCTCTCCCATATTGCAGATACAGTCTTAATTCTCTTGGTTTTTCTCTCTCTGCTTTACTCGGGCCTCTCGAAAGGGGACATGGAAGAGTGGAATGAGTGAGTGCTGATAAAACAGCCTCTCCTCTTCGTCAGTGGCTCTGCTCTAATTAATTAGGAGGAGATAGGCTTGAGAAAAGAAGAACTTAGAAAAAAAATAGCGGCTTGGCAAAGAGAATGAAACACTAACTGAATCTGTCTCTTCTAGCGCCCTATATTCAGAATTACTTGTGCACCTGCGTTGTCTGTGATTCAGAAATGGAGTGTTGTGTATTTTTGGACTTTTTGGAGCAAAAAAGACAAAAAAAAATGGACAAAAGATGTAGGACTTGTAATTGTAAACCAACTTCAGTTAAAGTGTAAGAAGGAAGAGCGAAAAGGATTTGAAATTTTGCATCGAAATACCTTTGTCGGTCATCAAGTAGAGACGAAAACAAAAAACATAAATTTGCCCTTTTTGCCACTTTGGCTTTCCATTTTACAGTCTAAAAATCTTGAAGGTGCTGTACCAAATTTCTAATCAGAACTAGAACACAATTTGTAGTGGTCCAGAGTTATTCCTCCTTTATACAATGGCTTCATTGCATTGTATTTAGTGCTTTGGCCAGTGCATCCTTATGAGCATTTGGCACATCAAGCTAGTAACAATGTTTTTTCCACATCTGGTCCTATGCTCCAAACATGGCTTGAAATTAATCTAACCAAATTAGGTAGGCTATTAAAGGGACAGTGTGTAAGATTTTTACCCATTAATTACAGAAATTGAAGATACCCATTCAAAAATACATTGTTTTCCAAGCCTTTTCACTTCCATCATGAACTCAAAGTATTCTATTGGACTTAGATATAGTCACATAAAAGGGGGATCTTCCCCATATAGAGGCAGCCATTTTGAATACGAGAGCCGCAGAAGGACATTTGGGCTCCGCCTTCGCCTTCGGCAAGGCTCGTGGTTTTGGGTAAACAATGACAAGCATGTTGTCATTGTCATCAGACGTAATGGATCTAACACGTGTTTTGGACTAAATTGTTTTACTGGATTTTATTTGCTGGATCCTTACGGACAGATTGAGACCAAGTTTATGGTGAAATACAGAGTTTGACCTGTCCAGAGCCTTCAAAGGTAAGCTAAGTAACAAACCTTGTTTTGTGCTTTTCCGTATAAAAGCCCCATGTGCTCGGGGAGTGATTGTTTTGCAGGGAAATGAATTGCATAGTCAAAAAGAGGAGACTGTAAGGTTTCATTTGATGTGTAGATTGTCATGGTACACGATCGGGAATGTGTGCAGTAACGAAAAAAAACAGTGAATGGGACTGCGTTTTATTTATACTGTAGTTGTCGGCGAGGGCTCGCATAGCGCCGGGTGTGTGCGGTTCGTGCGCGGGTACGCGAGCTGTCCGTGTTACGGTGCGCCCGGGTGACCCTCGAGGTCTGCCGTAGCTAAAACAAGAAGTGCAATAGCCAACATCCACCTATGTAACACGAATCCTGCACACTGGACCTTTAAGGCTTCTCCATCAATACCTCCCATGCACACACACACACACACACACACACACACACACACACACACACACAGGTTCAGAGATGATCCCATATCCCACTATAACACATTTTTATATATAAAATTCTAAAATTAGAATCCCATTTTACAATATGAAAATCTTGAGGTTGCTGAAGTACTTGATTTTTACTGTCTTAAAGACATGAGGACATGAGATGCAGAAGTGGTTTGCGGTTTGCAGTGGTCCAAAGTTATTCCCCATATACCTTATCCATTCCGAGCATCTTAATCATTCATGCTAACACGCACTTCCTGAGTAATGAAATGGGGAAGGATGGCCTAAATTTGCTCAAAGGAAAAAAATCCAGTACAGGATCATTCTGAGCAGAAATATAAGGACCAGCCAGACTAAAAATTATGTGTGCTGTTTTTAGCGATGCAGATATTATCAGGCCAAGATCCAAGTATCCCTTTCAGTTTTCAGTCTCGTGCCTATCTATCTCATATTGCTTTTGATCTGTTTAATCATTCTCGACTACACGCTTGCTTTCATTTTCATCGTACGTTTGGGGATTTTGACTATATGACACTGTGCACTGCTAAATTTGATAGTACAATGATTGGCAGTGACATTTTTGGAATGAACCATTTTGTAGTCTAGATTTTCTGTTTACCCTCACCACACTGGGCACACAGCCTGTTATAATAAGCAAAGCGAGTACTACAGTCCATTGATCAAAGTTTCTTTTATCGATAATATCTTCAGTGTGCGAGGTAATCAATGCCTTGGAGTCTGTTGTTAATAAATTATTGACAGACTTGTACAACTTGAGTAAATACAGTTTTGTAGACAGATGCTTGGACGATATATTGTTAAAGCAGCCATCTGTTATAGTGGTGATGAAACCAATAACGAAGTAGGGATAGACTTTCTCATCCAATCAGATATATTATGGTGGGATGAGAACCATTTGGAAACAACTAAATCTGATTATCACAGACAGTTGTTTCTTTTTATGGTTCATCACATTGAGAAATGGGACTGAGTGTTCTTTTTTTTATTATTCTATAGATGCTATGCTGAACTATTACGGTCCCAACACAACCAATTTCTCTAACGTAACAATTCCAACTAGCTTATCTTTCTTTGTTTTTTCGCTCTGCTTTCATATAACTACACACTGTATATAGTAGCTGTTAGCCAGTTTAGCATCTTTGTCTGCAGCTAACATAACAGGTAATTTTGCATGACTTAGCGAGCAGTACCAGACAAACTCTCCAGACTTTGATCACCCATGTCAGGTCCGGGAGTGTTTTGACGTCCCTCATTTTCTCACCATCATTTATTATCTTGACTTGATGCAGGCCAGGCTGAGCAGAGGAAACCAGTGTTCTCCGCTCACAGCCGGGCTACGAGACATAACAACGGCATGGGAGAGGAATAATATACAGACACACGATAAGGCACCAGGAAGACAAATAGAATGGTAGGATTTTTATCGGAGAAACAACCATGGCCCAAAGACTTTAAAAAGCATTTGATACAAGAAGAGCTCGGTGTAATTGGGTTATCTGTCTAGCCGCAAAGTCTCTACAAAGAACAGTATTCAATCTTGTTTTAAAATTCTGTGCTTAGGATGGCCTTATGCTGAACTTTTGTAAACTGTTTCCGAATACATCTGATGGCTGAAAAATTGGTTGTTGATAGTCCTTCATCTCAGAGACGAAGTTTACACATGCAAGTATGAGTAATGCTGGCCAGGTGGATTGAAATTGAATGAAATTATAAGCAGAAAAGGTTTGCAGTAATTATATTTGATTGTCAAGGTGTGTCAACGCAAACAGCTAGGGGTGGGACCAAATACAGTTCCCACAAGACGAGATGAGACATGAGGTTTTGTCCATGTGAATGAAATAACACAAGTAAACATGTGCTCATGAGATCATCCTACACATGTGGACACGGCTTTGTTCCAGTTTTATCTTGTAATGTTGTGGCACCATCAAACAGCCAAATTACAGGCAAAAGTAATGCAGAAATCAATGTAAACTAGATACTTTGCTTTGAATTTCATCCATGATGGCAAGGGTTCGTCAAATGGACCACAGAGACCAAACCAGACCTAGCTAAAGGTCAGATCTGTGGAGAGGCAACCCCACTCACAGTCAGAATGCATGTTTTTCTAGGTATTTTTGAGCTATAAAACCACCTGTAATTGAATAAATGTAAGGTAGAGCTGTGGAACATTCCAGGTAGACCAATGACATCTCCATAGAAACAAGCAGATACACAATGCATAGCTTGACTGACAGGCAAGGTGATAATCTTGCGAAGTGTCTTGCCCAAGGATTAAGCAGCTGCCACCATATTGAATGCTCTACCACTCGCCCACTGCTGCTTCCTACATAAGCCTTAACAACTGAGGTAATATCTTATAATAACTACATCTGAATCACTTGCTTGTTTCTTTGGAAATGTCATTGCTCTGCCTGGAATGTTCCACAGTGTGACATTAAACAGATCTACCTTACATTTATTCAATTACGGGTGGTTTTATGTCTTAAATATAACGAGAAAAACAGGCATTCTGACTGTGAGCAGACCTCTAACTTGGTCTGGTTTGGTCTCCATGATGATAGAAAGGTTTGATACCATACTGTGAAACATTCCAGACAAAGCAATAACATCTCCATGGAGAAAAGCATTTGACGGAATCTCCACCCATGAAAGTTACACCTTTAATTCATAATGAACAAATAGTCTCTTAACAATGATGTAGGCTCACTAATGACTTTAATCATAACCCCTTAAGCAAGTAGTTACTAAGTCTGAGTCATTAAATTAAATTATTTATAAACTATTTATTCATTGTGAGTTCAGCGCTTCGCTAAGGCGAATTAAGGTGTAGTCATTATAAAGTGTTACCGCAACATTCAATACAGTACCCCGCAGGCACGCCAGAGACTAGCCTGCACATCTTGTCCACTCCAAATTCCAGCCAGTGTTGGAGGAATTCTTCAGCTCCTAACTTAAAAATAAAACACCAAACCTGAACATGAACGCCTAGCATCTCCATTTCATTGTGATTAGCCTTTTTTTTTTAAACCCCATTTAGACATACTTTCCAGTGTAGATAAATCCGGGGAGTGGTAGTACAGTAGTAATAATGCGGTAATGATATTAAAATTGACACTTGATACTGAGAAAAAGGCTTGATACTTAATACTAATTCTGATACCACAATAATAATAAAAAAACAATTCTTTCTTTAGACAACAGAATGTGATTTTCAACATTAAATCATAGTACTTTCTTTTATATTCCCATGTGGCCTTATATCGGTGTACCCCTCAGTGGTCCAGGGAGGTTCCATAGTGTTCCATGGGCGTATACTAGTCTATGTGCTTTTATTCTTGTTCTAATACAACTCAAGATCATTCTAAAGCTATTTAGGGAAGGTTAATTTCTGTACTGTAAATGTGACTTTGTTAGTATTGATACCTGCTCAAATCAAGTTTTGGTACTAGTTTTAGTATCAAACAGAATCTGTTTTCCGATACCCTTCACAACCCTAATCCGTACAACATATGTCTACCATGTTACTACGAGTACCTTATGACAACTCAACACTGGTGGACTTCTTCAGCTCTGAACTTAAAAATAAAACACCCAACCTGCACATAAACGCTTAGCATATCTCCACTTTGCTGCGATTAGCTCTTCTTTTTACAACCCCATTCGGACATACTTTCCAGTGTAGATAAATCTGGGGAATGGTAGCAGTAGGATTTGAGACAAGAGGTACAAGACAGAAAGCCTATTCGGATTGACATATTTTTGCCCAGGTAGTTAGGGAGGAGAGACGGCTTGGTAGACATACAGCTCCTCTGATACTCCGACAGTGATGAAGGCCGACAGAGACAGGCAGGGGAGCAGACATTGCATTCGTCAGCGTTTAACATTTGGTTCTTTATACCTTTTTCTGCCCGTTCTTCCAGGAATGATTTTGCCTCCAGACTTGCTCTAGGTTATATTCACTCACACTGAACTCGACTCCCATAGACACATCCACGGTCTGTCTCATAAATATCGCACGGAGAGATGGAGCTGTTTTGATTGAGTTGAATTGAATACAAGCTGTTTGAGGGACCTTGCGGAAATAGGTTCGGTTCACGTGGCGTAGCGACAATCAAATCTGCCGAGAGTTTAAAGGTGCGCCGTATAACTTTTCAATTGGAGGGATTATTATCTATTTTCACGGAGACAAGTTACAAGTCAGATCTGTGGATAGGAGAGACCCTGTTCACAGAAATAAAGCAGGTATTTCAAGGTATTTTTGCGCAATGCAAATAACGTCATTGAATGAACGCAATACAGAACTTTAACGCCGTTCTGTGGAAAATTCCAGACAAGGCAATTACGTTTCCACGGAGATAAGAAAATGGCATCGCCTCCACCAGAAAAGTTACATAGTGCAAGGGAAGTGGATGGCAAGTGAGAATTCTTAATTTGAATTGGTTTATGGTTAATATCTCTCTAATATTTCTGTGCCTATCCACATGAAACAAAAACTAGCACAAATTTCAGCGTCTTCTGCCTGAAAACATCCTGCTCCACTTAGTGATGTCATGTGGTAATACAGGATACACTTTCGCTAGAATCATTTGCGTAATTTTTCCCCTAGAATTTCCAATCTCTTTTAGGTAAAAGGTAGCTTGAAAACTACCTCTTCATGACATCACAAGGTGGAACAAAGCATTTTGACCTTTGGGTGACGTAGACAGACTAAAAATAAAGGATAACTCAAACGTGTGAATAAAACAAAACACAACTTTGAATATGTTTTTGATGATGCAACATTATAACATGGCTTAAAGCTCACAAGAGGCAATTTTGTATAATATAGGATGGAGGAGGTGTTTTTATTTTCTATAACGTTGTGAATGCAGCCTGTCGACACGAAGAATATGAACGCTGCTGTTATGCATGTGTTTCATTATAACTCTTCAATAGGAGCTTGATTGGTTAACTTGTTGGTATTGATTCATTGAGCGTTGGTGGGCTGGGGTGGGGTGGGATGAGGAGGTTAATAGTCACTCCTTAAGCCTAAAAGATTGGCTCTTAAATAATAGCCACTTACGCTGACCAAATATTCCGACAGGCTAATGGTTGTAATTATGTCTTGCCAAATTAGCTTAGATCTTTCGAGGTCTGGCCTGTATTGAAGCCTGGTCAGTTATAAATAAAAGGAAAGATTTGATGTGTTTACGAATTTTTCTGTTTTCAGTGCAATTTTGAGGACTATAAAACATTTTGAATTTGGTATTGAGTGGTCCTGATTTTGTATCACTCCAAAAATCATGGAACAAAGTTGACATTATATTGTTCATCTCCATAGCAACCATGTGTCATCTCCATAGTAATAATTACAATGTGCAATATTATTTAAAGTCGCTTTACCTGCTACTTATTTATTTAACAACCACTGTCCACAATCATCTGAGTCACTTTATTGTAGTGATATTATATATTACTGGAGTCACTTTAACTGCTGTTTGTTCACTGCTCAGAATCAAAGACATTTATTGTGCCTTTTAACCTTACAGTGTTGTGTTTTTTTAGTTGATTGTACATACTTATTATTATTATTATTATTTATCTTAATTTTGATGCATGCTCATATTTTCCTACTGTTTCTGAAACTTGCGTTGTGACACTGAAATTTCCCTATTGTGGGACAAATAAAGGATTATCTTATCTTGTTTCATTATTGTAAATATGTGATTGAGGAATAAGATGAAAATGAAATGCAAAAAAGGGTTAATTACACTTTATCTTGATTGCAAAAATAAAATAATAATGATAATTGTAGAAATAAGCATTTAAAGTTGCTGTTAAAATGTAAAAAAAAAAAACAGAACTAGTTCACTTTAAATAGTTTGCAATGGTCCAAAGTTTCCCTCACTTACCTTTCGCATTCTGAGCCTCTTAATTGTATTCACTCAAAAAAATATTTCCTTGGATTTAATTTAAAAAGTTGCGTCAAATGGTTCCACGAAACTGTGTTACATAGCTAGTAATTACAGCAATTGATGTTGTTGGGTTAATACAAAGAAACTCTCTTGATTTCATCGTCAAAATTAGACACATTAAGTATTTTTAAATGATAAGAGTTATTTAATGCCAACAATATCCATGTTTCACTTTTTTGAGTGTTCCCCATGAAGCACTTTTCACAACAACTAGCATGCTAACAGCACAGAGCAGACTTATTTTGACCTCAAGAGTTGCTTATACAGGCAAATGTTGCTATACATGGAAAAATAGATACAAGGCCTTTAAAGGTACACTATGTAACTTTTTGGTTGGGGGTCCTCACCTCCTTGTTTCTATGGAGATGCCATTGCTCTGCCTGGAATGTTCCACAGTATGACATTAAACAGCTCTACCTAATATATATTCAGTTACAGGTGGTTTTGTAGCTCAAAAATGCCTAGAAAATCAGGAATTCTGAAACATTCCAGACAAAGCAATAACATCTCCACGGAGAAAAGCATTTGACGGACCCTCCATTAAAGGGACAGTGTGTAAGATTTTTACCCGTTTATTACCTAAATTGAAGATACCCATTCAAAAATACATTGTTTTCCAAGCCTTTTCACTTCCATCATGAAATCAAAGTATTATTTTGGACTTAGATATAGTCACATAAAAGGGGGATCTTCCCCATGCAGAGGCAGCCATTTTGAATACGAGAGCCGCAGAAGGACATTTGGGCTCCGCCTTCGCCTTCGGCAAGGCTCGTGGTTTTGGGTAAACAACGACAAGCATGTCCCGGATCACACGTCGTAATGGATCTAACACGTGTTTTGGACTAAATTGTTTTACTGGATTTTATTCGCTGGATCCTTACGGACAAATTGAGACCAAGTTTATGGTGAAATACAGAGTTTGACTTGTCCAGAGCCTTCAAAGGTAAGCTAAGTAACAAACCTCGTTTTGTGCTTTTCCGTATAAAAGCCCCATGTGCTCGGGGAGTGATTGTTGTGCCGGGAAATGAATTGCATAGTCAAAAAGAGGAGACTGTAAGGTTTCATTTGATGTGTAGATTGTCATGGTACACGATCGGGAATGTGTGTTTTCATGAGAAAAGAAAAAAAAAACAGTGAACGGGACCGCGTTTTATTTATACCGTAGTTGTCGGCGAGGGCTCGCACAGCGCCGGGTGCGCGCGGGTACGCGAGCTGTCCGCGTTACGGCGCGCCCGGGTGACCCTCGAGGTCTGCCGTAGCCAAAAGAGGAAGTGCATGGTACCTACACCACCTATGCGCCACGAATCCTACACACTGTACCTTTAAAAAAAGTTACACAATGCTCCTTGAAATATGGCTGTCAATCTTAGAGTCAAATATGGAGTCAATCTTAGAAAAAAAAGTACAATAACATCTATCTATCACTCTATCTATAATCATTAGCTTTCAAACCAAAATGAGTGTTATTTCAGTCAAATATTTCTCAACACTGGACGTAAACCTCTCCTCCTATAGTCAGTTTTTATGACCTTGCTTCACTGCAGTTATATAGAGTTTTTTTATGTACATGTTGCAAAATCAGTTCATAACGATCATCGCGCCTGATTGAAAGTGAAGAGAAAAGTAATTGCCGGCACAAAGTTAAACTCACTGTGAAATAACATTGGCCCCATGGAGCATCTCAAGGCTTTAACTTAAAAGCCCATTGCCCGAGTGAATGCAAATATTTGAATCCGAATTAACGACCACTGGAGTGAGCTTGGACGCACTGGCAATTATGAAGTTTTTTCTTTCTTTCTTCTTAAGATATAAAATAAATGTGAAAATGTATTTGGATGGTTTCAAAAGATGGACATTTGAAATTGCATTATTTATTTATTTTATGATTTCGATCTATTTGTTATTTTGGATGTATTTTCTTCACAAACACATACTTGCCTCTAGCTTAATTTCTATTATATGCAAATCAGTGTATGATCAGTATGGAATTTTGGCTGGCAGAGTGGTTAGCTTCGAGATTTTCCATTCACCTGGTTGTGAGTTAGATTCTTTGCCATCAACCGCTGCACGTCCTTCCCATGCTCATTTTGACTTTTCCTCCAGACAGTTTTACAATTATTATTGTATGTATAGATTTGATATGTTTGTGTGTTTACTAGTACAATGTTTACGATACTAAAATATCACACTTGAGTTTGATACTAAGAATTAGACTCCAATACCACAATGATAATCAAAACAATGTAATTTTCAATATTAAATGATAGTACTTTCTTTTATATTACCAAGTGGTCTTATATCTGGGTCTTATATCTCAGGAAATTATTTGGGTACAGTAGCTCAAAAATAAATGGTATAGCAAAAAAGATAGCAAGAGACAGGTGTCAAATGAGACATAATATTAATAAAAAAAAATACAAATAAAAAGTAAACAAATGTCCGCTTATACTTGTTCTGATACAGCTCAAGATCATTCTAAGGGGCCGTTTAGACGAGGACGATTGCGATTGAAAACGACAACATATTCTATCGGAAGTGTCTTTCGTTTACACGGCAACTGCGCCGTCGGGCTCTGAAACCGCAAAAATCTGAAGACTCCTTCCAGAGTGTGGAGTTCTGAAGACGGCCCGGGTCGTGTCTCCGTCTAAACGGCAAGAAGCGCAAAACATGTTCACGCCGCATACACCTGACCTGATGCGCCAAGCCGGTAAAAACAATAACAATACGTCGCAGGCGACAGAGGCGAGTTTGGACAAGACCCACCAATCAGTGGCGGGACAATTTTGAGAATGGATTAGTTGATGACGGTGCTTGGGTGGAAAACTTCAGAATGACTAAACAAGCTCTGGTTGCCGACCCTACATCGAGGGCGAAACAACCGTAATGAGAGCCCATGTCGGTGTCCTGAAAAAGGTAGCTCTGACATTATATTAGCGGCCTGGCATGCATATTCAATCGAATTCGCCCAGTTTTGCGTCTTCGTATGAACAAGACGAGACGAGACGCCACTTTTGCGTCTTCTGTTTTGATCGTCGCCGTATAAACGTAGCCTAAAACTGTTCAGGAAAGGTTCGTTTCTATCCTGTGAATGTGACTTTTTTCAGTATCGATACCTGCTCAAGTCTAAAACCGTTCTGATACTAGTTTTAGTCTCAATTAATATCTGTTTTTCGATACTTTTGACAACCCTAATCCATACAGCATATGTCCGCCATGTTACTACCCCTACTATTTGACAACTTTGATAGAAAATGTCTCCTTCCCACTGCGTACGAAGCTTGTGAGAGGGACCAGAACTCATGTCAAAACGGTCCAGTGTCCTGACAGGCTTCACTTATAAAAGCACTCACATTTATGGACACGAACAATCTGTACCATGTTAACGTTATGTGTGTGTGGACTAGGACTGTTGTAAATCTTGGTAATCAGCGGTGGCCTGTGTTGCGGTATGGGAGACACGGCTCTGTTTTACATCAGGCGGCTTGCGCACGTGTGTGTGTGTGTGTGTGTGTGTGTGTGTGTGTGTGTGTGTGTGTGTGTGTGTGTGTGTGCGCGTGTCTGTCACATGATGTCCTGCACACAGCTGTCACAACTCACAGCTAAGTGTCTCCTACGGCACTGTTACTGCACGGAGAGAGGGAGAGAGAAGAGAAGAGGGAGAGAGAGCGGGAAAGAGAGGAGGAAAGGAAGAGCGGGGAGAGAAGGGGAGAGAGAGCAGAGGAGAAGAAGAGCAGGAGAGAAGGGAGAGAGAGAACAGAGGAGGGGAAGGGCGGGAGAGAAGGAGGAGAGAGAGAGAGGGGGTGAGACCAGAGTAGAGGAAGAGTGGCAGATAGGGAGGAGAGAGAGAGAGAGCGGAGGAGAGAAATAGCAGGAGAGAGGAGGAGAGGAAGAGCAGGAGAGAAGGGGGAGATAGAGAGAGAGGGAGAGAGAACAGAGGAGGGGAAGAGCGGGTGAGAAGGGGGAGAGAGAGGGAGAGGAAGAGAGTAGAGGAGAGGAAGAGTGGCAGATAGGGAGGAGAGAGAGGAGGAGAGGGTGAGAGAGCAGAGGAGAGGAAGAGTGGGAGAGAAGGGGGAGATAGAGAGAGAGAGGAAGAGTAGCAGATAGGGGGAGAGAGAGGGAGAGAGCAGAGGAGAGAAATAGCAGGAAAGAGAGGAGGAGAGGCAGAGAGAACAGAGGAGAAGAATAGCGGGAGAGAGGAGGAGAGGAAGAGCAGGAGAGAAGGGGGGAGATAGAGAGAGAGGGAGAGAGAACAGAGGAGGGGAAGAGCGGGAGAGAAGGGGGAGAGAGAGAGGGGAGGAGAAAGCAGAGGAGAGGAAGAGTGGCAGATAGGGAGGAGAGAGAGAGGAGGAGAGGCAGAGAGAACAAATGAGAGGATGAGAGAGGAGAGGAGAGGTAGAGTGGCAGATGGGGGAGAGAGAGGAGGAGAGGCAGAGAGAACAGAGGAGAGGAAGAGCGGGAGAGAAGGGGGAGATAGAGAGAGAGGAAGAGCAGCAGATAGGGGGAGAGAGAGGAAGAGAGGGAGAGAGCAGAGGAGAGAAATAGCAGGAGAGAGAGGAGGAGAGGCAGAGAGAACAGAGGAGAGGAAGAGCGGTAGAGAAGGGGGGAGATAGAGCGAGAGGAAGAGAAGGTGAGAGAACAGAGGAGAGGAATAGTGGGCAGAGTGAGAGAGAGTGAGAAAGAAAGAAAGAGGGGGAGAGAGAGAAGAGAGAGCGGGTGGGTCTTGATAACAACATAAGTTACGCTGCTGAGAGGTTCAAGTGGAGGATTTTCCCAACACTGTGCTTACCACTGCAGTTAGAGCGATGACAACACATCAGACATGTACCTCATAAAATGTACTTTTATACTATTTTAGAGGAAACAAAGTACATGCATAAAACTTTATTTGAACACTGTAGCTCAAAAAGGGTACTACAATAATGTGACTACACAGCGCTCTTACCCAGTTTGTAGTAAAACAATATTGTGGATGAGTTAGAACTAAATTAAAATTAAATTATTGGCAGAAATTTTCTAAAATCATCCCCATGTATCAGACCACAAATATCAGAATTGTACGAATTGAAAAAAAACCCTATATCGATCAATCAATAACAGACAGTATATTTTTACTTATACCTTTGATACTAACAGACCTGCCATGAATATATTGATATATATTGAAGTATACAACTTTCTACAGCACAAATGTAGAATGTATGTACAACAAAAATACGCCATATATCTCCGCATTTTTGCAAAACAATTGTACACATGATACTGAGCCCCAAAATACAGTATATAATTCCAGCTATTGTCACTTTTACATTTATTTACCATAGATTCAATACATTTTCGTCCCCTAACATTTGTAATTATATATTTTTTTTAGAACATTATAGCCAAATATGCATGCTGTTGTGGTGAGATTATGTAGTCTAATTATAAGAATGTTTTGCATAACCTTTTTCCACTTTATTTCTTCCGCTTCAGTACTCTTCACACTATAACACTACGACAGTCGATCATTATCTGGCCCATGTTTACAGAACTATATAGAATTTCCCATATGCAAATACACGCTACTAAAGTTCATTACCTTGTGCTAATTAGGCATCTAAATAAACTTCAGTGTTCTATTCTATTTACTGTATGATTCTTACATCTTCCTCACTGCTTTCTGTCTACCTGTGGCTGTGTATTCCCTGCAGATTTGGTTGCTATAACAGCGTTCACAGCTTGTATCCTTAGACAGCACCTTGTTCCCTCTGGGTGGAGGTGTAGTCAGGGTAACACACTCCGTCGCTTGAGTTGGGATCTAAAGGGGATATGCCAGGTTAGAATGTAAATTTCACTAAAACTGGTAACGTCATTATTGAAGGTTTTACAAAAAAAAAAAAAAGAAAGGAAAAAAAACTGAACAATGGCAGCAGACGTGACTTACATAGAGGTAATTCAGTAACAGTTGCCTATAACTATTCACAAGGACTAAAACTTTCTAAACTGTCAGTAGTTATGATTAGACCAATACAAAAAAATAAGGATTCACTGACGGCAATTCTGGTATCGAATATCATTGGTAATCCAGGAAAATTTGCAGTACAGTAATCCCTCGTTTATCGCGGGGGTTAGGTTCCAGAAATAACCCGCAATAAGAGAAATCCGCGAAGTAGGACAACTTTATATTTTACAATTATTCTACATGTTTTAAGGCTGTAAATGCCTCACCACACACATTAGACGCTTTTCTCAGACTGGAATTAACCTTTTCTCACATTTCTCTCTAGTTTAAACACTCAAACTTTCATAGAGTTTCAACAAAATGTATTAATAGTGATGCGTGGGGGGAGACACGGCTCCGGAAGCCCCGCCGGACGCGCGAGGAGCACTGCCACGTCCCGGGCGCGACGTGCACCAACCCCTTGGAGAAGTGCGCGACATGTGCACCCCTCATCGTGGTCAAATCCGTGACAGAGCAGCATGACTGGCACCCGGACCACGTCCTCTCAGCCCGAGCCACAAACTGAACACGCACAAACGAACGCAAGAGCCGCACGAAACCAGCAAAGAGCCGCACGGAGTGATTTAATCCTGGTTTAGACCTGGTACAGTCCTGGTTTAGTCCAGGACCAGTCCAGGTTTAGACCTGGTCTAGACCTGGTTTAGTCCTGGTCTAGACCTGATTTAGTCCACGTTTAGTCCTAATCTAGTGTCTTAGCCAATCAGGACGCAGAACACAATGTTACACTATAAAAAAATTGGAAAAAAAAAAAAAATCCACGAAACAGCGAGGCCGTGAACAGTGAACCGCAATAGAGCGAGGGATTACTGTATCGGTTATCGGCCCCATGATATCAGTTCAGTTGCACTCTTTACTGACTGATGTAGGCCCAGGATGTTTGAACTTTAATTCATATAAAGCTGTTCAGTAGTCACTTGCAGGATACATAACAGTTAAATAAGACAAACAGATCAATTTTGTAATAAGTTAACTGTTTTGAGAGAGAAAAAAAAGCCATTTTCAATCCCCACACTGGAAAAACTGTCAAAAAACAAAACAAAACAAAAAAAGGTGTAAATTGTTTGCGTTCTGGATCGAATTGTCAGTGTTGAGGAAATACTTTTAGCACTCACTGATTCTTCCTGTATTTTTGTACTTTCCTTCTCAACGTTTTTTCCCCATAAAATGCCACTTGACTATGAAAAATATTCACCACAGGTACAGTACTATCCCACCAAACCAAGTCATAATTAGAAAAACATGAAAACCTCTCATATGCACTTTAAGCAAACTTATAAATTAGACCTACTTTGACGTAATCTAACTCCACGTTTAAGCTATTATGTGTTTGGCGTCTTCGGGCTTAATTACATGATCGAAAACGTCAGTCTTTTTCCTGATACACTTCATTTCTTCTTGTGTTTACGTCCGTGTTGCTTTGAAACTGGACTCCCGGGGGGGGCTCCGCTGACTCCCCATGGCCGGGAGCGGAGGTGCAGATGGGTGGCAAGGTCCAGAGATCCATCATGAGACCGACATGCCAGCAACGCGTCAACGGCATGGTAACACACAACGCTAACTGCAAATCAAAGCCAACCTCCGGTGCGCCGCTGCTCAAGTTTCACTTTGATTACGAAGTGAAAGTTATACAGAAAGAAAAGAGTAAAGGAGCTGCCATAGTTACGTTTTTAGAAGGGTATCGCAAAAACAACCCTTAGACTACATTGCATTCCTTGAAATATGAAAAAATGCTATATGAAATGATAGAATAGTACAATTAAAAGTTTTCAATTTATATTTCATGTGTCTCAAAATTTTGTAGTCTGTTTTAATTGAGCAAACCTAGTCATTTTCAAGATGGTACAGCGTTGTAGCACGTAAATCAACCAAGATATTTTAAGATGTCCTCTAATACCGGCTATAAAAGTTACTGTTATAAACATTTACGTTGTATAGACTTGGTAGTTGTATAGAAAAAGAGCAATTTTGGCTTATACGTGATAAAATGGACAAGAGAGGCTAGCTGCAAATCAGTTTTGTGAATACGATTGGATACATGGCCTAACTAAAAACTGCATAGCTACTTTTGTCTTGATACCAACAGTTCAAACTATATCAATACCACGGAAAATGCTTCATTTTGTTAAGAAAACTACTTATATTTGTTGTGATCAAGACAATTCTAATACATTTTGTCGCATTCATTTTTTAAATAATTTATGCTATGTCAAATAAGTATCTAGTTTAGTATCTGGGTACAGTAATCCCTCGTTTATCGCGGGGGTTAGGTTCCAGAAATAACCCGCAATAAGAGAAATCCGCGAAGTAGGACAACTTTATATTTTACAATTATTCTACATGTTTTAAGGCTATAAACGCCTCACCACACACATTATACGCTTTTCTCAGACTGGAATGAACCTTTTCTCACATATATCTCTTGTTTAAACACTCAAAATCTTTCATATATTTTCAACAAAATGTATTAATAGTGACGCGTGGGGGGAGACACGGCCCCGGAAGCCCCGCCGGACGCGCGAGGAGCACTGCCACGTCCCAAGAAGCGCGTGACACGTGCACCCCTCATCGTGGACAAATCCGTGACAGAGCAGCGTGACCGGCGCAAGGCCGCCCGTACACCGGGGCTGCGAGCACGAGATCGAACCGCGGCGCCCGGAGCGTGTCTTCTCAGCCCGAGCCACAAACCGAACACGCACAAACGAACGCAAGAGCCGCAGGAAACCAGCAAAGAGCCTCACGGAGTGATTTAATCCTGGTTTAGACCTGGTCCAGTCCTGGTTTAGTCCAGGACCAGTCCAGGTTTAGACCTGGTTTAGACCTGGTTTAGTCCTGGTCTAGTCTCTTAGCCAATCAGGACGCAGAACACAATTTTACACTATAAAAAATGTTACACTATAAAAAAAATCTAAAAAAATCTGCGAAACAGCAAGGCCGCGAACAGTGAACCGCGATAGAGCGAGGGATTACTGTATCTCTTTCTTTCTCTTTTTTATGACAACCCTATTCTTGACCTTACTAATATTATTGGCCAAAAGTGTAAAAGCAGGTGCTGTAATAATACAGCAACAACAAAACAACACATTCCCTTAAGTACTGTGAACTCACCTTTTAAACTTCACAGATTCACTGATTCTCCCTGAGCCCGTTTCCCCGTAGATCACACCATACCTCCAACTTTTCTATCTCCCAACTTCTTCGCCTAAAATATGTTGTGACTTCCGACCCGGGCCATATTTTCACAGGTCTAAGAAGTGAAATTGGCAGATGATAAATGGCGCCCCGAGCAGCTGCGTGGTGTGCGGTGGTGGGGAGGAGGGTGCTGGAGGTGAGAGAGTGGGTGCTGGTGTGGGTGCTAGGGTGGGTGGTGGTGGAGAAGATGAAACATGATTTGCAGAGTTCACTTTGAGCATAACGTTAATGAGAGCAACAGCTAATCATCCCAGCCCACCAAAGCACCAACACTGCTACAGCTAAATTAGAACTGAATCACTCCTACCTGCACTTGGGTACATTTGTAGAGTGACTCTGCTTTACTTTTTTTTATTTTTTTGTTGCGTAACCACAAATTTCCTTCTTTTCTCTTTCCACCTCTTTCTTTCTTTCTCTTGTTTCATTTTTAATCCTGCTGTCAAACATGGGACCAAAAGACAATGTTCACTTCTAACTGGACGGACATTTTCAACCCCAGTAATGCTAAAGTTGCACTATGTAACTTTTTGGTTGCGGCCCGTCATCTCTATGGATATGTCATTTCTCTGCCTGGAATGTTCCGCAGTATGACATTAAACAGGTCTCTCATACATTTTTTCAATTACAAGTTGTTTTAAAGCTCAAAAGTACAGGCGTTCTGTGAGCGGGGTTGCCTCTCCACAGATCTGATGCTCATCCAAGTACTTACCAGGCCTGGCAGGCGTGGCTTAGCTTCTGAGATCTCGCATGAAAAAACAGTTGACGCCACAGAACCATTAATCGCAATTAATTAATTTAATTAATCAAAACAGATAATTGACTAAAATGCAACATGAATAAATTTGAAGTTGCATTGTGTAACTTTTCTGGTGGAGGGTCTATCATGTTGATGTTATTGCTTTGTCTGGAATGTTTCACAGTATGGCATTAAACCTTTCTATCGTCATAGAGCCCAGACCAAATTACAAGTCAGATCTATGGAGAGGCAACCCCGCTCACAGTCAGAATGCCTACTTTCTATGTATGTCTATGTATTTTGAACTATAAAATCACCTGTAATTCAATAAATGTAAGGTAGAGCTGTTTAATGTCATACTGCGGAACATTCCAGTAAGAGAAATGACATATCCACAGCAACAAGCAGGTGACGGACCCCTACCCAAAAAAATGACATAGTGCACATTTAATGCAATACTGTGAAAAATTCCAGACAAAGCAATAACGCCTCCGAAAAAGCGTTTGATGGACCCTCCTCCAGAAAAGTTACATAATGCACCTTTAAGCTCATATAAAAAAAAACAGTTGACACCACACACTAGATCATTAAAGGAGAATTAATGATTAATAAAGTTTTTTTACAATCTGAGCCTTATTTCGGTAATAAAACAAGTTGTTTTACTCACCCATAGCACTTTGGTGTCATATGGAGCACTTCCAGAGATGTTTTAGATTAGCGATAGCCGTAGCGCTAATATATGCCCCGTGCGGTCTCCAAATAACACAAACTTTAGCACTTTTCAAATCATAGAAGCTCAATGTCTTAGTCTACACTTTCGTTTGAGTCAAAAGTGGCCTGTAATCCGAGATTTATCCATAATTTACAGCTTTGCGTTTCATGTTTGGGTCCCGGGAGCTGAGAGTGAAATAAACTGTGACTCCGCACATGCGCACTGGCGTCCTCGTCTACTCGAAATTATGAATAAATCTCGGATTACAGACCACTTTTGACACAAACAAAAGCGTAGACTAAGACATCGAGCTTCTATGACTTGAAAAGTGCTAAAGTTTGTGTTATTTGGAGACCGCTCGGGGCATATATTAGCGCTACGGCTATCGCTAATCTAAAACATCTCCGGAAATGCTCCATATGACACCAAAGTGCTATGGGTGAGTAAAACAACTTGTTTTATTACCAAAATAAGGCTCAGATTGTAAAAAAATTTGAATTCTCCTTTAATAGCAGTCAAGGCAGATAATTAAATAAAGTGCAACATGAATACATTTAATGCCATACTGTGGAATATTCCAGGCAAACCAGTAATTCCCTTTGAAGCATTAGCCTGTAGACCACTACAGCCCATAAGTCAACCTCACCCTTACAAATGACTGCATCAGAATGTGTATATCCGTTACAGTGAATGGCAGCCTGACAGAAAAAACACACTTAGCATTAAAGCGCACGTGAGTGTAGCCTCGGGCCTCATTAAATAAGCCTCGTACATGCCCGCGCGCTGTAAACATGCTAATATTTCTTAATGGCACTCTCCCACATTGATATGCATACGAACTCCTGACCCCTTAGCTCCACCCCCTCCCCTGCGCTCATGCAAACACCCGCATCCATTGGCAACCATTACGGGGCCCCCAGCTCTGCTCGTTTTCCATTAATATCGAGTGATTGAGCATAACATTAGCAGATAAAGCAGGGAGTTAAACGACGTGTTTGCTATGGACGGAGGAATTAAAGCCTAATGTAATCTGTTGTGGAATAAGAGAAATCTCGGTACAAGTGCGGCGTTTTGATTTGAGGTATTTGCGCTGTTTGGCGAGAGAACGGGGCGACGAGTGAAAATGCAATTATAGGGTTGAGTTACATAATGGTGCATTGCAGCGGCGTTAAATACAAATTATGTAACTTTTTACATTGCCTGGAATGTTCCACAGTATGACATTAAACAGCTACGTTAAATTTATTCAATTACAGGTGTTTTTTACAGCTCAAAAATAAATGGAAAAACAAATCCAAAGATCTGGCTTGTAACCGAGTCTGATTTGAGCTCCATGTTGATATTATTATGTCTGCTTTCTAGTGCTGACGTTTCACCACCCATCAATTTGGATTCTTCAGTATATTGGTGTTGGGGGAGTGGCGAATTGTCTTCACTTCACTTAACAGATTTAAAAAAAAATGTTTGCTAAGGAACCCACCCAGACCATTGAGGGGGCATATTAAATCTTTTTTTTTTTTTCTTTTTTCCCCCTTATATTTTAACAATAATTCAGATTTTACAATAAGACTTCAATAATTCATTCATTAAATTTCTTTATGTATTTATGTACTTATTTATTTATTTTTATTATATGCACAGATATTATATTTTTGTTATGATACAGTATGTTGGGGGCATTTTCAATTTAATTTTATTTTATTTTGCGTTTTTTTTATTTTTTATTTTTTTTATACACAATTTCCATTTTGCCAACTCAGCACTTACCCCTCACAACTCCACCCCTCAATTCTCCACACCCCACAGCTACACATTCACACGGATTCTAACATCGATTCGTACAGCGATTTTTGTTTTTTTGTTGTTGTTTTTTTGCCTCTTCCACTCAACCCTTAAGTGATTGTTCAAAAGAAGTCCACTCTCGCGCACAAACCTATCGACCGCGGCCCTCTTAGGACAAAAAGGGTGTGAACGCTCAAGTGTGCCTGAGCCCCAGCGTCCGGCCCTGCACATCACTTTTTATTAGCTTAATAAATCACCTTTGTTGTCAATCAAGCCGCACAGAATAATTGGATATGGTTGAAGCCTCGCGTGATGGATTATAAATCACTCAAGATTAAATTAAAAGATAATGCACAAACTTAATGGCTTGTGTTTTGCAGTCTAAATTGCCTCCGAGCACTGTTGTTTTCCTCCTTTATTGCCAGCCATTTTTCTCTCTCCTAAAACCGCTCGCATTTCACACCTTTTATTGCTCAGATGCAGCCACTTCTGGTATACATCTGCGCGATTTTAGCCCCGGCGTTTTTGCTTATGCTAATCAAATTCCTCAAAATTTCCCCGCACGTGGCTACAGCTACCACGCCGGCTTGTAAAATCCGGGAGCATTTAGCGTGATGAGTTGGCAAGCTCGCGACCCGTTTTATAGAGCTAGAATCTGTATTTGAATGCCGTTTGGGGGGTTCAGTGTTCGAATAGCAGATGTACCAAGAGCTGGACTGTAAAGATGATAACAAAAATAAATAAATAAATAACTAAAAGAAAGAGAGATAGAGAGAAAGCGAGGAGAAAGGAACGGAGAATAAGAAGGTTACTATATTGTGTAAGGGCCCATATAATTGCTGTTTTATGATTTATGTTATAATGTTGTTTCCTCATCAAAAACAGACCTGGAGTTGTGTTTTGTTTCATTCGCACATGTTTAACACACAAATCCTGCATATCTAGGCTGAGTTCCTTTCTCAAACACTCTGTTCCACCTTGTGATGTCATGCGGTAATACAGGAAGTGCTCCACTTTCTTTTTAACCTCCATACATCTTCACTAGAATCATTTGGATCATTTCAGCCCTGGAATTGCCAATCTCCGTTAACTTGAAAACTATCACTTCATGACATCACTAGGTGAAACTGATTATTTTGAGCTTTGGACATGTAGACAGACTAATAATAAAGATGAAAGGATTACTCAAACATGTGTGAATGAAACAAAACATAGCTCCAGGTATGTTTTTGATAAGGTAACACCATTCTAACATGGCTTAAAGCTCACCACAGTCAATTTAGCGTAATATAGGACCTTTAAGTAATAATTTATGATAATATAATTTATGTTACCATTCCTGTAGCTATAGCATTCCCTTGTAAATCCGGTAGCGTTTAGCATGATGACTTGGCAGGGTTGCAACTCTTGTTTTATAGACCTAGAATCTGTACTTGAAATACATTTTGGTTTTTGATAGCAAGAGAAAGAGAGCATTATTCCGGAGAATAAGGAGGAGATGAGAAAATAAATGAAAGATTTAAAAAAAAAAAAGGACACAAGAGTGAGACAGGTGGGACGGGAGGCAGAATAAGAGCTATCTCCTTAAAAAAAAATACTATATGTAGCTAAGAGCATTCATTTTTCCGATTCTGATGCCACAATAATAATAAAAACACTCTTTATGTGCTCGTATTCTTCTCTGATACAGCTCAAGATCATTCTAAATCTATTCAAGGTTCATTTCTGTCTTGTGCATTTTAGATACCTGCTCAAATGAGTATCTAATTTTGATACTAGTTTTAGTATGGAATAGTATCTGCTTTTCCATATTTTAAACAATCCTACGTGTAGTATTTATTACTATAGACAAACTTGCAACTCATGCTTTATAGTACAGTCTGTATTGGCATTGACTTTTTATTTATTTATTGATAATTTTTTGGAAATGCACCAAGCATGAGCCTAAAATTGATAATGGAAAAAAAAGAAACAAAGAAAGAGTGACCATTATTTTGATGAAGAAAAGCAAGAAAAACAGAAAAAAGGATACTATATAGAAAGATAAGAGGGAATCTGTCTTGTTTTTTTTTATTTTTTTGCTTAAGTTAATCAAATTCCTTAAAAATTGTGTATAGCTATCGCATTTTCTTGTAGCATGATGAGTTGGCAAGCTTGCGACCCGTGTTTTATAGCGCAATCTGTGCATAGGCACCCGGCTCTAGCCTATAAAACAAATCGCAAGAAAGAAGAGAAAAAAGAGTGATGCAAGGAAATAATGTATTATTGTATATTATTAAAGGAAAATTTGAAAAATATAATACGATGACGTGGTCGCAACCATTTTTGCACACCTAAAATGTGTAATTGAGTAACATTTGTCTTCCATATGCTCATAGCAGATGCAACAGCCTATAAAGAGATAACCACAAACAGAACAAGGAGAGAAAGAGTGATAGGAAGAGCACATTATTGCAAAGAAAATGAAAGAAAAACAAAAAAGAGACACAGGAGGCAGGCAGGCAGGAGGGTAGGGGGAAAAAAGAGCTATATCATGTATATTATATCCTGGCCGGTGAATTTAAACAGTGTCCGTTTGCGTTGGATTCGAGCGGGTGTTATCATAATCGCCCCCTGCCTACTTGACAGGGCCTTAAAGTGATCCTGTCGTTTTATTTACACCCAGCCCACTATGCGATTTACTCCCAAACACGCACACACACACACACAAATGCGCAAACGTAGACACACAAGCGTACACGCGAGGGCTAACGTTGCTAACTTCCCTAGCGGGCCCAGTCGAGTAGGTCGGATGACATCTTTTGATCAAAGCTGTCCAAAGAGATCAGGGCGGACTGGCAGGTAATAGATACCCAGGCACTAACCAGAATGCACTGCAAAGAGAGAGAGAGGCAAAGAGAGGGGGAGAAAAAGAGGGAGAGGGAGTGAACAAGACATTGTGTGGTATCTTTGTATAGAAAATAAAGACATTTTTACACATATGTTGCTATAACATCAAGTGTATTAACACATAACAGGTGCTGTTTTTTTACTATGTTTTTCCTATGGTGTTGGAATGGGTAGTTACTGTTTTCGTACATGTGGAAATGTGCAACTCTACTACAAAAATATACAAACAAGGAAATATATAAATTACCGCTTAAGGGAAAAACACGAAATTTGCTATTTAGCTTTTACAGTTGAATTTGTATTTATTTATTTATTATTTATTTAAGTTCAGTTCATGTTTCATAGTTAAATCTCTGCCACTTCCATTGGTAGAGGGAATTGCGGCAATGGATGCTGCCTTCGTGTCATTGAGCCAGACACTGCGCTTGGTGGTCGAACTGGCACAGAAAGTTGTTTTGTCCGCAAGGTATAACAGAACATTATATCAGAGCACAAAATGTATTTATCTATTCATTTATTATTTAGTTTCAATTTTCAGTAGCTGTGTTGATTTGTGTTTGTTATTTTCAGTTATTTTGCACAAATGCATTCATATCGTTTCTTCCATGTCCCCGCCCACCTGGAGCTCGGTGTATTATTTCTTATGCAAATACTCGGCAATAGCCACATGCAAAAGAAAACACATGTGTAGCTATTTTCTCCTCACCACTGCGTCCACTTCCCGGCGAGGTTAATCAATAAACGTCGCAGTTCAATGAGCATGCTTAGCCGCTGTTCTTTGCAAAACCGGGAGCCAATTTACTTACCAAAAAAAAAAAACCCACAACAAAGAAAATACACAAACTTGAATGCAAACAAAACAATAGGGCCAAAGTGTGCAGTATGGTATGTATGTAGGGCTATGAGCAGGGCCGGTTCTAGCACTGCGGGGGCCATGTGTAAAAAAAAAAAAATGAGAGTGATTCATAAGATTTAAGGTGATCCAGGGACATGCCACAATCAGTTGAACGTAAGGGAAAAAAATGTATACTTTTATGCTAACTATGCTGCTAAGAATAAGGTGATAGTTCAAACCTGTTTTTTAAATTATTATTAAATTATCATAGTGAAGTTTTTTTTTATTTATTGCATTTTTTTGTTTTCTTTTACAGCTTTATTGTATTATATTTATGATTATTATTTATCTCGATGAGCAGGTCCCTACAACGATTACCTCTGTTGCTCTGTTTCCCATGTCCCATAACAGAAAACAAATAAAAAAACAAACAAACAAACAGACAAAAACAACACCAACAGTTGTGTTCACTTAGATAGTTCTAGTTCTTTGGGCCCCCTTGTGGAAGTTGAGCCATTTGCATCTACACAGTTCACTGCTTCCTGCTATATGGCGTCATTTTAACGACGACTGACCATCCAAAGATACCGCACTTTGTTTTGAATTGTTAACGACCATGGCAACAAACCTACGTATAGCTAGACCCTGCCCGTATGACGTAGATGAATGAAAATAACAGTAACAGCAGTACCAGACCCAGGAGTAGCACGGTGCAGTTGGAAGGTAAGGACAGAGGAAGTTTAGAAAGAGAAAGCAAATAGAAGACAGCGGGGATGACGGATATCTACTGCTTGGCCTGGCCTAGCACGGCTCGGCATGGCTCGGCACACCCCGCTGACTTCTCCTATGAAGAGACACACATCCACGCACACCTCCCCTGAGAGCAGCGCTCATGACCCCAGCCTGCCCCTGGGCGCTGGGCTTTGACTGTGACTGCTCCCTGTGTGATCCATCTGAATAACAAAGGAGAGAGGGACGGTTATGGACTGACACACACTTGGCAACTGGGGATATTTTGGAGTACAGTGTGTACGCTCTGTGTTTGTGATCATTATTGGTGGTTTTCGGATACTAAAATGTGATGATGTCATACTTCCAGATGGGGGGCAATGAAGAGACAGTTTTTCTTTTGAATTACGTTGTACTTTGCCATGAAATATCAGGAAGAAACATTTCCAAATATGGAACCTGATCATTTCTATTACTGATTAGACCCAAAACCATGCTGTATTACAACAAAAAACTGCATTTTTAACCTGGCAATAATTGCAAATTAGGAGATTGAAAAGAAAAGGAAAATAATGTGATTGTGCAGTATGTTTGAAAAGTAGGATATTGTACAGGGTGATTGATTGATTCGTATTTATTTCGAGTTTGTGCCAAGACAGAAACAATAATCATATACATATTATATACATACTGTGCGTTGTAAACAACAGAAAAGCACATTTCTCGAAAAGGAGTGGGAAGAAGAAAAACTTATAAAGTGCACACTGACAACAACTCCAGGAGTGTTAACATTTGAGAGAATAAATATAAACTGATCAGCTAATACGTAGAAGAGCTAATACAGGTACACAATCATTTTCTATAAAAAGACAGGATATTTTGTTTTTGCTGAAAACATTCTGTTATCTTAATATTTTCAGTCTTTTTGATATTTGCACCAACTTAAATTGTTATTTTTTTCCCGATTTATTTGCTGTATATTGCAAATTAATCAATGATGCAAATTGTTGATTGGGCTTAAAAATACAATATTTTTTGTTGGCCTCCTCATATAGTTATGACAGTTATAACATTTGATCAGGAAGGAACAGAATTATATTTTTATTGCTCTCAAACATATTTGGCTTTTGAAAACACTTCTATACAAAGAGTCATTTGCAAGCACCATCTGTTATTCATATACTCCTCAGTTTTAGCTAATATGTACATCAGGACTACTATTATGCTATGTCAATTTGCTAACACTTATGTGGCTAAAATACAGGTCATCTGAAGATACAATAGATATAAACAAGAATTTGTCATAGGCTTATTTGAATATTTTGGCAACTGGCTACTACTACTTCTTACTACTTACTACAGTCATAATAATACTGTATTTACTTCATTGTATATCCAAAAGTACCTGTGAAATTTGTTGTATTAAAAGTTCTATGTTGTGCATCTATTTCAGTCCTGTTATAATGTTGTGACCTCTTTAAAAACATGCCTGGAGTTGTGTTTTGTTTCATTCACACATGTTTGTTGGTAGTTTTCAAGTTAGCCTTTAGTTCGGTAGAGAGAAATTGTCAAGTAAAAGTATCACATTAAAAAATCAACTTGGAAAAAGTAGCCGTTTCATACTGTAGTTAAAGAGTAACAGTAAAACTATTTCATACCGATTTTGAGATCTATCAGGCTTCAAATGTAGTGATAAAGAAACATTTTTACAACACTTCAAATGTGTTAAAAATAGACTTTTTCAGTAGGTCTCAAGCTATAATTAAAAAAGAAAAAGCTTTTACGTTTCACTTTAAAGATCCCATGACATGGTACTTCTTGATGCTTTTATATGGCTCCTTAATGGTTCCCTAATACTGTAAAAGAATCCTTCTTCAAAATCAACACTCAGTGCATGAGAAACAGAGATAAGATGAGAAAGAGTCATAAATATCTCTCTCAAACTCTTTATTCTGGGCGTTGTTGCTTGAATGCAAATGAGGAGAAAAGAGCTGGCCAATAGTAGAGGGTGGGGGCGTGGCCAAACTCTCCGCTCAGAGCTCAGAGCCCACAGCTGATCCATTTCCTTGTTTTTGCACGGGGGAGAGATTTGAAGCGTTCCATTGAAAAATAAACACATTTCCACATAAAATAAAATTAAACCACTGCTGTTCAGAGGTCCAGAGGCTCAGATAAAGGACTTCCGAGCCTAGAAACACTCGGACGTGCCTCCAGGCAAATAAAAAAACGCATTTCGCATTGCCTAGCGCATTCGCAGTCCAAACTCTCTGGGCGTGATTTACAGAGACGCTGAGTACAGACAGACGGGGGTGGAACTGCATTTGCATTTCTTTTTTCGATCTGACGTCAATAAGGTGCCTTGTTCAAAATCACCCGTTTGAGCTCCGATTTTTTGTAACGCAGAAAAGGATCGCAAATGCTCAGTTTAGACATTTCACAACTTTTAACCATGGGGGGGGCCTAAACAGGGTAGGGGAGCTCACATTAACGTTCAAAAACCTCAGAAAGTGAAAATTTCATGCCATGGGACCTTTAAAATCTACTTAGAGGTGCACTATGCAGCTTTTCGGGTGGAGGGTCCTTCATATGCTTTTCTCCATGGAGATGGTGCTCTGCCTGAGGTGTTCCACAGTATGACATTAAACCGCTCTACCTTACATTTACTGAATTACAAGTGGTTTTATAGCTCATAAATATCTAGAAATATATGCATTCTGACTGTGAGAGGAGTCGCCTCTCCACAGATCTGACCTGTCACTTGGTCCAGTTTGGTCTCCGCAAAGAGAGAATGGTTTAACACCATACTGTGAAACATTCCACACAACGCAAAAACATCTACATGAAGATGGAGCACTCCACCAGAAAAGTTACATGCACCTTAAATAAAGTACAGTTACCTACAATTTACAATGAAGCACTGTACTTTACTATTTTAATGCTGAAACTCTCATACACGCCTTTGTCACCTCCCATCACCTCGACTACTGCAACAGCCTGCTCTACGGTTCACCCTCCAAACTCCTCAACAGACTCGAGTACATCCAGAACTCTGCTCCCGCCTCCTCACTCGCACCTCCTCCCGTGAACACATCATCCCGGTCCTCAAAGATCTCCACCTCCTCCCCATCCCAATTCAAACTCCTCACCATTGTGTACAAGTCCCTCCATAACCTGGCCCCCACCTACCTCTCTGAGCTCCTCCACCGCCACACCCCCGCCCGTGCCTGCAGATCAGCTGACGCCAGGGCCGTCTCCGCTGCTGCCCCCACCCTCTGGAATTCCCTGCCCAAAGACCTCAGACCCTCATCTACACTCCCCATCTTCAAAAAAGCCCTAAATACTCACCTGTTCAAAACTGCCTTTAAATAACTGCATCTCCTGTTTATCTGTTTCTTTCATTTGTGTTTGTGTTTGGATCTATGTAAGCATCATGAAAAGCGCTATACAAGTACTATTATTATTATTATTATGTGTAGAATCCCTCTGTCATCCAGGTAAAATCCATGGAAAAAGGAGAAATTCAATTTGTCAACTGGACAAAGGTTTACTTGGTCGAATACTTCTTCAGTGACCTCCTGCTTCACTGAAGTCCAGCTGACAAATTGAATTTCTTCTTTTGCCATTATTATTATTATTATTTACTTTGTTACGTTCCACCACTGCTATCCAGTTCACTGTAGCAGAATATTTCTCAGTGCTCAAAAACCGACTGTAGAAGCCTCTCTTTAGCTCCATAAGCAATACTTGCCTGCCCGCTCCAATGCTTTACACATCTACATAACCGTGAGCTAGTCCAGACCCACTCTCCTCCATTGGCAGAGTTATAACATGTAAATAGACTGTCAGCATGTTCGGAGCTGAGTGGCACCGCAAGATGATTAGCTGCTGTAACACCACTCTCCCACTCCTGTATACACACATATGCTGCTGCTGGCGGGCTACAACTGCTCCCGCGCTCGCAATATTACTGTAGCCTGTTAGCGTAGCCGCCGTCAGACATGCTAACTGTTGCCACTCCGAATCCAATCTCGTACATAGCTTCTTTATAGCGCTATGTCGTCTCCGTGCTAGGTAGCGCAGGGTATGTTAATAATATTTTTCGTGAATGGCGTTTGGCATGTCTGGCTATTATGGAGTGCAGGTATTTCCACTTTGCGGTGTAAAAATGTAGTTCTATTTTTATTGTGTTGTGATTGATGCAAGGTTGTTTGTTTACAAAATGCTTTACTTCAAAATATTTTTGCGGTTTCGTGACGATTTGAAATGGAGAAACATGAAATAGGAAAATACTAGTAAACGTGTACTGTCTATCAAAGAGATTCAGGGCAAATGTAGTAGTATTGATCAAGTTGGTGCAGAAAAAACACTGGACCAAAATGGCTGCTTTTTTGTTTGTAATTGGAGATATTCTGTTCTTGTGTTAAAAAAAAAAAAAAAGTAACATAGAGTATATTAAAGAAATAATGACATGAATTTGATGTCAAATTCTTTAAAAAACTTTTTTTTTTCTTCTATGAATTGATTGTCTCCATGGAGATGTTGACACTTTGCTTGAAATGTTAGACAGTATGGCTTTAATCATAGTCCAACAGCTCATGTTACAGGTCAGATCTGTGGAGAGGCAGGAGAGCTCACTCCCAGTTAGAATGTATGCTTTTCAAGGCAATTTTAAGCAATATAAAGACCTATAATTGAATAAATGCAAGATAG
Organism: Paratrypauchen microcephalus; assembly: GCA_036785185.1. Lineage (NCBI taxonomy): Eukaryota > Metazoa > Chordata > Actinopteri > Gobiiformes > Gobiidae > Paratrypauchen > Paratrypauchen microcephalus. The sequence continues at coordinate 3,133,544 of JAVJIX010000019.1, read as the reverse complement.
ATTTGTTTAACACCATACAGTGGAACATACCAGGCAAAGCAATAACATCTCTATGGAGACAAGCTGATGGCAACCCCTCAATGGAAAAGTTACATGGTTCATCTTTAGAAAAAAACAAAAAACAAATAGCTGACAGTTAAATATTGGCTTCTATGATAGACTTTATAGATCCATTATTTTTTTACCACACCTTGACCTCCGGCGCTGCCTGCTCCTCCAGTATCATCGCCCCAGTGATAGCGCAAATATTTTACAGCTCGGGTACATCGTGTAGCCGTGCGAAGTGAACAACTCCATTCGTCAGAAAACACAGGTCGATGGAACACCCCCGGGATCAATGGCACGCCTCGCCAATCCCCCACTACACCCTCCCTCTCCTCCTCCCACCCACCGCAACCCTCCCTTTCCATACACACACATGCATATACACACCCCAAACACACTCGCACTCTGCCAATTTGTCTGTGCATGTCAAATCACAATAATTAAGCATTATTGATCCGGGATTCAATTAACTTCATTAACGTGGCTGGCGCTGGTGATTGGAGAGAGAGAGAGATGGTGAAGGGGGGGGGGTATGTTGTCCCGAGCACCAGGTAACAATAACCAAAATATCATGATATCATATCGTCAAAGGTCTCACAGTAATATTGTGGGCTGTTACAAATGACATCGAGCAACAAGTCTGTTATTATGACGCAGCATAAGCTAACAAAACCGAGGGAACTACATAGACCATGATCCTTTGCTCTGTTTTAGTGCAGACTACATGAAGACATAACTGTTATGATGCACTTTTAAATCTTAGTTCTTTGGATTATGACAGAACCAAAGTCTTGTCAAGGAATTTTAGTAGATAAAAGTAACAAAATATTCCAATAAATATTGTACCGAGGGATCCATATTATGAAAATATCATATTGAGAGATTTTGATATTGTTCCATCTCTAGTAGATGGTGGACCAAAATGTAAAGAAGGTCAAGTGTGGATGTGCATTGGGGATGCTATAGGAGATTATATAAGCGCAGCATATGCTTTGCTATGACATAACTGCAGTGCATTGGTTCACAACATACTACATGGAATTTACATAATGCTAGCCTCATATATTGCAAAATTGCCTCTCTTTTTTTTTAAATGTAAAAATCAAGTAAAAAAAAACACACAACTAAACAAAACCCTGAAAACTGAATATGTCCAAGCATTTTTAGTGATGTTATAGTCTCAATACGCCATACCAATTCCAATACGATGATGATAATGGAAAAAAAAAAACACTTCTTTAGACTATAGAATGTGATTTTCAACATTAAATCATAATTAAATCATCTTAAATCATTATTATACAGATGTATATAGTGGTCCGGGTAGGTTCTATAGTGGTCCGTGGGTGTATACTCGTCTATGTGCTCTTAAACTTAGGCAACCACAGAAAATCAGCAAATACAAACTACTACAGTTACTCCAGAGTGTGTGATGTTACAGTCGTTACAGTTGTCCTCTTGCAACTATACTGCTTTCATTGTGCTTTGAGTTCTTTGACAGCTGTATTAGCACCTTGCATATTACTACATACTTTTTTTTAAATCAAATACACCTTCAAAATATAATAGTGTAGACAATTTAAAAGAAATTAAATAAATATTGTTTTCTGAAGTCCTGTACTTGCTCTGCGAAGCTGCACTGATGTAAAAAGTCCATCATGCGTGGTGGAATTTGGCACGGATCAAGTGCACTTGTTTTTAAAAAGCCACGGTCCAGTGAGCACTTCACACCTGACATTTTGTCTCCTCAAACCTCCATTGCTCTGCAAAAGAAGAGTTCATTTGCAAAACAGTTAAGTGCCATTAGGGAAGGGAAAATAAATAAATAAATAAATAAATAAAAATCTAAGGCTTATAATTTACTGTTTGTGTAGCTGTATTTACAAAAGATGAATTTAGTTTTGTGCGATCAATAAAATATTATTCCATCCCTTTTTAAGCAAAATGTACTGTTATTAATAATATACTATACTACTAATACTACTAATACTACTAATACTACTACTACAACCAGGCCCTTTGACAGAAATTTGGAGGCCCAAGGGAAAAAAGACTGACATGGGCCCCCCTCTAATATAAATTAAAGGAAGAGGCTCCAAGAGGTTTTGTTTCTTCTGTTTTGTGTAGCTTCATTTTTAGCAGTGGCTTGTTATCTGGCAAAAAGCGCGACGTCTTTATTGCTTTGCTCACCTTTCCTATCAGAATGAGCTATCTCAGCTGGTCTCCTTCTGCTGAAAATGAGATCAAACCTGGTTTCCTTCCCCACTGCCCTCCCTCCCTCCCTCCTTCCTCTCTCCTTCTCCCTCCTTCCTCTCTCCCTCCCTCTTTCTCTCTCCCTCTCGCTCTGCTAATTAAAAGAGCACCTGGATGCGTGGTGTGCTGCTTGGCCCAGACTTCTTCCACTCCGGCGGTTTCATGTGGATACGAGTGTGTGTGTACGGACGTGTGTGTGTGTCCATATTTATTGCACTGTGCTGGGTCATGATGGTGGACCTCGTAGCCTGGACTAAAGCCAGTGGCCTAAGGGATCGTGTGTGTGTGTGTGTGTGTGTGTGTGTGTGTGTGTGTGTGTGTGTGTGTGAGAGAGAGAAGGGGGGGGTGCTTGCTAATGTTGACTTTCTTCCAAAACTTGCTTCTCCTCTTGGATATCCTTTCCTCTTCTGTCTCTGCTACTTCTACTACGCAGGTTAATGTCGGATTTTGGGAGTGCAGCATAATTTAACTGTAATATAATTATGTTAATTATGTACAAGAAAGAGATTTTAGCACAACAATCTCTAGCAATTTCTAATTTCGAGGTTTATATATTGTTGTTTTTGGAAGCTGGCACTGTAAAAGCCTTACACTAGACTTACAACACTGGAAATTTCATTTTGTCTCATTTATAAATAGGACAAAATAGATTTACATATAAATAAAATAAATATATTGTTTAGAATGCAAATTATTAAGTTACATAAAAATGCATTTTTCTATTATTTATTATTGTACTGTATTCATAGATCTTTTTTTTATTACCCATAATCTCATCAATCCACTATAGTATACGCATCCTATACACTGGATTCATTCACCACTTTTTGTCACTTCATGCAATGGGATAAAATAATAATAATAATAAAAAAAATAATAAAATTGAATATAGACTGGACATTTTAAGCATAGCAAAAAAAGTAATTGATTATTGCATTCATAGATTTTTTTTTTATTACCCGTAATCTCATGAAACAGTGCAGGTAAACAAAGAAATAATAATAATTATGATCTTATTTCACACTAGCACTACTATAGCTATGAGCACCCTTTATGTCTATTGCCATATATTCCGCGACCACTTCCTTAAACTAATCCCAAATCGAGCCATGTGCTCCATTATCGTAAACGCATCCTACATGCTGGATTCATTCAGGCCTGGCAACCGCTTTTTGTCTCCTCATGCATTTCTATAGCAGGCCCATTCTTATCACCAAAAGGCAGCTAATTTGAAGAGGTGTAGCGGAGATTTCACGCGGACGTCTTTGGGCCTTGATGTGAACACCGGGCTGGTGTGCTGTTGGGTCCTTCCCTTTGCTGGAGCATTGTTCTCTTAAACATCTGTCGTTTTGGCTGATTCAGAACAGATGGCGTGTACATGTGGGGCTGGCTGCCTGGCTGTATGCAGTCTATGTCTCGCACAAGCTGGGAGAGGTGCTGAGAGGAGAGGACGGGTGGGGTGGGGTGGGTGGGTTGGCGGAGAGATAGGTGGGTGCTTGGGGAAAGATTGTGGATCTAACATAGGTAAGAAAAGGGGTTTGGTGTTATGTTGTTTGTTTTGTTTTATTTGAGTATTCTGACACAACATTCAATACTTAGGCTTTTTTAATATACCGTTGAGAAATTGTGATCTGTGGGGAGGAGAAATAGGAGCTGGGGAAAGGTTGTGGATGGAAAAGGGTCTGTAGTTTAGTTGTTTCTGTTTATTTGCTTTTATTTTGAGTGTTTATTTTAACTAAATATTTCAGATATTTCGATCAAATTCAATACACCACTGATAAATTTTGTTTATCTGTGTGGAGGAGAGGTCGGAGCTGAGAAGAGTTTATGAATTTAAGCTGTTATGTTGTTTTTATTATTTGATTTTTGTTTTGTTTTTAAGTACTTATTCTGACAAATATTGAATATATGTATTAGTAAAATCAGTTTTTGATTTCTCTTGTGAAATGTTGTTTAGTATTGATAAAATTGAATAATAATAAAAAACAATATGGCAATAATTGTATTCTCCATTTTCACAAAGCCAACGTGATATAAAAACGCCGGTCGTGAAGTGACTCTTGATTCAAATATTGCAAATCTTTTTGTACTGCATTTGAAATCACAAACAGAAATATATAATCTTCTAAACATTTTCTTTGTAGTCTTACTGCTAAGAGTAAAACTGAAACATGACAGTATCAAGTAGAGATTTTGACAATCAGTAACAATCCTTCCAAAATGTAACCCCGTATTCGTAATGACTTCCATATTCGATTTAACACGTGGAGATTTGTGTGTTGTCGCACTTAACAGCATTCCATTTTTGAAGTGCTCTTAAACACCTTAATATGAACTAGCATGTTTGAAATGCTTGTAGGAGATGCTTTTCATTAAACAGTGGAGCAGACGTTTTTGAGAGAAGCTCCGGAGATTGCCCCGAGGCATGCATATACAGTAGACGAGTGGAGAGATAGAGAGAAAAGGAGAGAAAGATGAGCGGAGAGAGACGTGATGTTTTCGGAGAGATCTGTGTCTCTGTGCATATGTTTATCCCACGGCACTGACGCATCCTCGCCGTCGGCAACCAGTGGCCTGACAATGACAGAGCCTTCTCCCGGGGTTGCCGTTGACGACCGCACACACTGCCTCACACAAGTCGCGGCGCACTTAGAGACTGGAGTGTGCAACAGTTGAAGAGTGTTGGATGACACTACTGGCAGCTCGCGTTGGGTATTTTGTGCACAAGTCACTATTTTTACCAAACTGTAGGTGTGATTTGGCATTCAACTACTCGGGCTGCATACATTGTGTTTCTTATCAGCATTTCAGTGTCTGTGTCGGACTTTCAACAGAGTTAGGTGGATTTATTCTTGCTCTTGAATTTGATGTTCACTTTCAAGGTTAATCGCAATCAATATATGTTGTAGTTCTTCACAAATTTGCAGAAATGTGCTTGGATATTGTTGGTTGTGTTACAAGAATTGCATAAGAAAATAATGGATTGTACTATTAACCACAAAAGTAGGAAGGAAATATCACTTTCAATCACTGTTTCTTTTCTCTTACATCTTTAAATATATATTATTATTATACCAATTCATGTGATTTTCCGTATTCTCTAAACATCAGTGTTTTCCTTAATTGCCTACTTGTAGTTTAAAATATGCACAGTGAAAATCTGATTTTCTTTTGTAGATACTAACTCAACATCACCCCCGCTTATGTGTTTACAGTAGCCCTTACCACACCAGCTCCAATGGCCGTCTTCACTGTTTACATACCAGGTTACATGAGTGATGGCCTGTTTCCCAGAGGAATGCTAGGCACAAGGCAGCTGATGTTCCCAAACACCCCAATCCTTATCTACACTAGCGAGCTCATTTCAGCAGCACGCACCTACTCTATTCTTCTGTTCTTGACAAATCGAGCATTTGAACAGCTTTCATGTGATGTTATGTTATCCTCTGACGCCTACCCACATACAAAAGCGTACAAAAAGCGGAACTATAATTCATCTTGATACATCGTCCCGCTGATTTCCATTGTACTGCTCTTAAACTCGAAAGATTTGAATATAAATTGAAAGCCTCCAGCCCTCTCCCTCTAGCTAAACTGTAAATAATAACACTAAACTTTTTTTTTTCTAATCTTTGGTAATTGAAGTGAATGCGTTTTGCGGGGCGAGATTTGTTGCAGGCGAACGTACATGCGTTCGTTTTTATTTACGAGGAGGTGAGGAGGGCTGAGTGGTGTAATGAGTGAAAATGCATGCTTAATTTAAATGGCGAGAGTGTCTGTTAGAGAATGCATTAGAGTCTGCAGAAGAAGCGTAAGACATATTAATTGACAGACAGGAACCGCTGTCTCCGAGGTTGATACAAGTAATTTATTACTTCAGAACGAACGCCACCGCCAGAATGTGCTTCATTAATTTCAAATTTAGTTTTAATTTCAAGCTGTTGCCCCTTGAGAAGAATAAGGTGGCAAGTTGTGTTTGAAGAGACGTTTTTTCCCCTCTCTCTCCCTCCCTTCCTCCATCTCATTCCATTCCACATCTCTGTCTCTCTCTTATTCTCTCTTTCTCTGTGCCTGTATGGTGCATAGAACAAAGACCAATGGGTGGGGACGGGTTCTGACTTGATTTCAAAATGAATACAGTGTCAATGTAAATATGTTACTCAGCAGCTTATGATATGAAATACTGTCTGTAAATATTAGTGGATGATTGCTTCCTCTACAGAATAACTAAACCTTATTGGCTTTGTGTTTCATCAGTTATTTCAAAACAAAGTATTCATATCAAACAGTTTTCTCTAACAAGTCTTTTCTCTGTCTCTTGTTGAACAGCATACGTCCCTGAAGATGAGAAGGAGGCTGTCTTGATGGAGGAGGACCTGGATGGAGAGGATTCAGCTCAAGAGGGAGACGAGCCCGGTGCCAAGTTTCTGTGTCAAGAAAAGGACTTTCTTCTCAAAGACAGACCAGGTTCCACTGGTTTCCATGACTCCCCGAACGCCGCCGACTTCTCTGGACAGGAGCTGGACAGCGAGTCGCACTTGAGCGAATCCAGTGACAGGATGTCCGATTTTGAAAGCTCGTCCCTAAAAAACGAGGACCTTCTTTCCAAGGACACCGCGAATGCTCTGTCTTCCGCCATGTCAGTCGCGGCTGCCAACTCCTCCACGCCAGTAAGTTCGGATGAAGCAATGTTAGTCGCGACAGGATCAGTGGCTGACAGCTTGGAGAAAATGAAAGCGATTTACACCTCTTTCCTCACCAACTCGTACTGGTCCACTCTGAATTTAAACCTCACACAACCCCCGGAACAGCCAGAGAAACGCAGTCACAGCAGTAGTAGCAGCAGCAGCAGTAGCAGTAGCTGTGGCAGTGGGGGTTATGATTGGCACCAAACTGCTATCGCTAAAACTCTCCAGCAGGCCTCGCAGAACCACCACAACAGACTGGCCATGATCCAGCAATCTCCCGTAGTAGCAGTGTCCGCCGCCTCTACCGAACCCAATCTCTTCAGCACCGTCCAGCTGTACCGCCAAAGCTCCAAACTCTACGGCTCTATTTTCACCGGCGCTAGCAAGTTCCGCTGCAAAGACTGTAGTGCCGCTTACGACACGCTGGTGGAGCTCACGGTGCACATGAATGAGACAGGCCATTACCGCGATGATAACCACGAGACGGATAGCGAGGGTACCAGAAGGTGGTCCAAACCCAGGAAGAGGTCGCTGCTAGAAATGGAAGGGAAAGAGGATGCACAGAAAGTTTTAAAGTGCATGTACTGCGGTCACTCCTTTGAATCCCTCCAAGATCTAAGCGTACACATGATCAAGACTAAACATTATCAGAAAGTGCCTCTGAAAGAACCGGTTACCCCAGTGGCAGCTAAGATTATCTCCAACGCGAGGAAAAAGGTGCCGATTGAACTTGACATTCCCAGCTCCCCAGACTCAAATGGGGCAAACACGCCTAAACCATCCTCCCTGAACGATTCCAATGATATTCTACAGAAAAACACTAACCCTTATATCACAGCCAACAATCGCTATGGACACCAAAATGGGGCTAGCTATGCCTGGCAGTTTGAATCGAGAAAATCACAGATACTCAAGTGTATGGAGTGCGGCAGTTCACATGATACGCTACAAGAGTTAACGGCTCATATGATGGTTACAGGACACTTTATTAAAGTTACCAACTCGGCCATTAAAAAGGGCAAACCAATTATAGAGTCTCCAGCACCTGTTACCACAAACAGTGTAACAACTGAAGAAAAGGTGCAGTCAGTTCCTCTGGCGGCAACAACCTTCTCACCGCCACCTGCCCCAGTGCCACCTGCTAGCATCTCCCCCTCGGCTCTCGCGGTGGAGATTAAAAAGGAGGAAAAAGAGGAGGAATGCACTAAAGAGTCTGTGATCAACAATGGTGGCGTTGTAAATAAAGACAGAAAATTGGGATGTGATGACGAGGTGGAGGAGAAGTTTGATATTTCCTCCAAATACTCTTATCTGACGGAGGAGGACTTGGACGAAAGCCCTAAAGGAGGTCTGGACATTCTCAAGTCCTTGGAGAACACTGTTACTTCAGCCATCAACAAAGCTCAGAATGGAGCTCCAAGTTGGGGGGGTTATCCCAGTATACATGCAGCATACCAGCTACCAAACATTATGAAACTTTCTCTCGGCAACTCTGGCAAAAATTCTCCTCTGAAGTACATGTTTCCCGGTGGAGATATCCTCTCTCCCACAGGCAAAAACCAGCCTCTCATCTCCTCTCCAAGCCGTCAGACTTCCCCATTGCCAAAGAATAATTTTCACGCTATGGAAGAACTGGTAAAAAAGGTGACTGAAAAAGTGGCGAAAGTGGAAGAAAAACTGAGAGAGCCAAATGCTGCCATAAAAGCCTCACCATTAAGGCGTACCACTCCGTCCCCATGTACCAGTGAAGCAGGGGAGTCAGCCAGAGGAGAATCCCCCAAAGAAAACAGAACAGGAGGCTGTAAAACTCCAGAGAGCATGGCTGTGGTGGAGAAGGCAGACACCAACCACAGAGAGTCGAATGGTGAGGTGAAGGAGTGTATGGAGAATGGTGTGGACTCCCCCTCAGTCACATCTCCTCTGCCCTCTATGCTCTGCAGCAGCACAGCCATCATCACAGACCACCCACCTCCAGAGCAGCCCTTTGTCAACCCTCTCAGCGCTCTGCAGTCTGTAATGAACGTGCATCTGGGGAAGGCCGCTAAGCCTGCCTTACCTTCTCTGGATCCTATGAGCATGTTATTCAAAATGAGTAACAGTTTGGCTGAAAAAGCCGCAGTAGCTGCCTCCACACCAGCCCAGAGCAAGAAACCCAGCAACGACCACTTAGAGCGCTACTTCTACCAGCAACATGTAAGCAATGACCAACCCATCGATCTGACCAAGGGTAAACATGGTGAGAAAAACGGCACAACCACCCTGTCCTCTAGCACTTCCACCCCCTCCTCTGTGTCACCCTCTGCAGCCGTGACCATGACCAAAGCCTCGGCTGCTTTAGCTTCTTTTATGTCCTCCTCCCCTCTGAGAGAGAATGCTCTGTCAGATATCTCTGATATGCTGAGGAATCTCACTGAGAGTCAGGTGGTCTCAAAGTCCTCCACCCCGACTAGTCTGTCTGAACGCTCAGACATCGAGGGTGCTACACAGGAGGAGACCGAGGACGTATCTCCTGCTCAGAAACGTAAGGGTCGCCAGTCCAACTGGAATCCTCAGCACCTCCTCATCCTTCAGGCCCAGTTTGCCTCCAGTTTAAGACAGACCAGTGATGGCAAATACATGATGTCGGACTTAAGCCCCCAAGAGAGGATGCACATCTCCCGCTTCACTGGTTTGTCAATGACAACAATATCCCATTGGTTGGCCAATGTAAAATACCAGCTAAGGAGAACTGGTGGCACCAAGTTTTTAAAGAACTTGGACTCAGGTCATCCAGTGTTCTTCTGCAGTGACTGTGCCTCACAGATCCGCTCCCCGTCAACATATGTCAGCCACTTGGAATCCCACTTGGGGTTCCGTTTAAGAGACTTAGCTAAGCTTTCCGGGGAGCAGCTGCTTAGTCAGATCTCACAGCATAACCACCACCGACACACCAAAGGACTGTCTGAAAAACTGCTCTCTACTCTGCACCCCTCCAGTCACCCTCTGCCCTCCTCTCTGCCCACAGCACTGCCCCCATCCTTACCCATCACCTTGCCCTCATCTGTGCCCACCTCCTTACCCCCTGCTAAGTCCCCCTCCCCCTCTCCTGAGGAGGAGGAATGTGGGGCAGTGCATCAGTGTAAACTGTGCAATCGGACTTTTGCTAGCAAGCATGCGGTCAAGCTTCACCTGAGCAAGACTCATGGTAAATCCCCCGAGGATCATCTCATGTATGTTAGTGAGCTGGAGAAACAGTAGCACTCACTGAGGACAATGCTGCAAATCTTTTGTACTGTCTGACTCTTCCTCGCTCACATTCTCCCAAGCTCTCACAGACCTTTATGGCGATGGAAAAAGGACCATAAATGTGATAGAACTGCACAAGGATGCCATAAAACTACTGCTCTGAGTTTTGGCACATGCTTTTTCAAAATTTGTGTTGTAGCAGTTTGTTATTTTTATGTGAAATAACTCACTTGGGGCCCAAGACATTCAAATTTTGTGCTCTGGTTTGATGGAAACTAAGTGACTTTTCAAAATTGTGCAGATGGGGGCTGTTTGTCACTGAAATGCTTCTGTATATGAAGGTTTTAAAAAGACATTTTAAAATGAAGTGGTGTGTATTTTGAAAACTTGTGGAATTGAGTTCATTTATATTTTGACATCACTGGGGTGTTAAGCTGCATGCATAAAGAAAACCGTTTAGTTGAACATTTGAAAACTAAATCTGGCACACTTTGTATTTTTAATTTTTGGCCATCACATTTTTTTGTTTTTGTTGTAAACATTTTGTGCAAAGTCAGCCATTTCAATTTAACCCTCTGAGTACGTCAAAGCACTTCTTCTCCTACGGTCCCCGAAGACATTGATTTGAGAAGATTGTGAGATCGGATTATGCACAGTTTAAAGGGAGGATGTGTTGGAAACTTGGCATGCATTTCTGAAAGATGGGCATATTTCAAAGTCAAATGTTTATGTAAATTTATCGAAAATACTTGACACATTGTGATTAAAGTTTAAAATAATGAATAAATTTGTGTTTTTTGGTTGACCAGGGGCCTTCAATGAATCAGGTCTGTGTAACATATGTATATATAAAATGTGAATTAATTCATGTCTAAATTATGCATCTTTTTATATTTTTAATTTAACAAAAGACTATCTACTGGTTGACAGTATATGAAGAAAATTGTTTTTGCACAATAGTTTTATAAATGTGTTATTTAATCAAAAGAAAATTGGACACAAAATGGATGACGACAGGTGAATTGATGATTTCCACCTCGTGCTCAAAGGGTTAAACGTCTTTTTACCAGACACTACTCATGTGCCGCTGTATGAAATATTAAAGGTTGTACAAAAGATGTTACTTTATAAAGTTATTTATAAGCACTCTCTTTCCTATTGTTGAATGCATTTTGAGTTTTGGTCCTATTTTCCCCCTGTCTAATTACCTTGCCATGAATCCACACTGCAGCTTTATCTTTTGGGGATATGAAAGGTAACCATGGTAACTCTAACCTATTGAGTGACACGTTCTGCTACATTTTTGGCAGTTAATTTGGTGAAGTAACTGACAGCTGCCAGTGTTGAAATGAAAAAAAAGAAAAAGAAAAAAAAAAACATTATGTGTAAAATATTGGCATGTAAACAGCACAGATCCTGTTATGAATTCTGTGCACTTCGTCCTTTCATTTCTTTCTTTGGTTTTTCGGTTGTTGTTGTTCTTGACAATGAACCCCCCCATTATATGACTTCATATAACCTTGTTTTCTACTGCAGCATTAAAAAAGGAACCTGTTTTTTGCAATTGTGTGTGTGTGCATCATATGTGTCATGGCTATCAATTACCTGTGAGCTGTGCAGTGCCTAATGAGCACATTAGAGTGGAGGGTGTCATCGCCGTGGTGACGAGGCGCACACTGGAGGAGGGTGAGTGGCAGCAGAGCAGAGGGGCCGGGGAGACAAACAGACAAGAACCATACACAGCTATTGTTCAGGCCAGTCACACTACCTCCTGCCTACTGTTTTGTACCAGGGTGGTGACCGAGATATGGACAAGATGGACTACATCTAATTACCTGTTATAAAAGTTTGAAATTAGCTTCAAATTTAGTGAACACTCACAAATTGCATTATTGTTTAATTTTCTGACACAAACATGAATACATACTAGTACATTGTTCAGGCCATCTCACTGTTTTGTTCCAGGGTGGTGACCAAGATGTGCACAAGATTAAATACAAACTAAATAGCAATTATAAAAGTTTGGAGTTAGTTTCATATTAGTCAATAGTAACAAAGTTTAATATGATTTAATTCTGTGGATACAAATCACGAGTACATAGATTGTAAGACGGAACACAAACTAAATACCAAATATAAAAGTTTGCAAGGTATTTCAAATGTGAGCAGCATAGATTTGGTGCAAAATTGACAATATTCTCAATAACAAGAAATTGAAGATTTGTTGAACAATGCTACAGAAATGTGCAAATGTGTTTAAATTTATAAGTGCAGAAGGTGGTAACCAGGACATGGACAAGATAGAGAAAAGACAGACAAATGATGTCATGTGCATAATAACAAGGTGCAGCAAGAAGATGGATGAAATCGTATCTTCAAATGACGACTGCACTATTGTGGAATCAATATGTGGCTCAAACATTGTAGCAGATGACAATGCGCAGAGGAAGTTAGGACTATATAAGGTCATACAGTGACAAAAAGGTTGTAGGTCTGATTCCATTTTGGAATTTCGGTTTCTGTTTTGACTTCTCTCTTAGTGCTCCGGATCCACATTCCAGCTCAAGATCTCAAGAAGAGTCTCTGAATGCTCCATTGCTCTTGTAAGGCTGGATGGGTGGCAATGAATAATCAGTAAAGAAGAAGAAGAAGAAGTGACTTTATTGATCTCACACAGGAGAAATTCTTATCTGCATTTAACCCATCCTGTTATTAGGAGCAGTGGGCAGCACATTACTGCGCCCGGGGACCATCTCCATGATCTTCTTGTTTTGGTTTGGTCAGGACCACAGCTGGAGGATTTTACCTATGTTAAAATGTTTTGGGTTGGTGGGGGAAACCGGAGTGCCTGGAGGAAACCCACCCAGACACGGGGAGAACATGCAAACTCCACACAGAAAGGCTCGGGCGATCCAAATCTTACGGCCATACCAACGTGCCACCTGGGGATCGAACCCGGAGCCTTCTTGCTGTGAAGCGCGAGTGCTAGCCACTCAGCTACCGTGCTGCTAAAAGTGTACATTATATATATTTTTAGGAAACCACAATACAACAATAACAAAACGTGTATTTATTTATTTACACCGGTACAGCACAGTTTCATATTGCCACCAAACAGGTAACCAACACTGCAAACTTTTAGGCGTGTAGTATTCCAATGGACTGTGTGAAACGAGAAAGAATTCAACCGAGTTTTGTTCCATTTACTTTGCACACACACACACACACACACACACACACACACACACACACACACACACACACACACACACACACACACACACTAGGAGCTAAAACAGGTAGAAGGACTTCATCTGCGGTGACAAGGTGCTGCTGTGTGTGCAAATGTCATGGCTTCAAGAGGGCCGCCCAAAGTCTGGCACCGTGTTTAGGGCTCTCATTAACCTCAAAGAAAATATCCGTGAAATTGAAGTGGAGGAAAAGCCACTCTCCTTCTCTCTCTCCCCTGTTTCTCATTCTCCCTCTCTCTTTGCCCTCCCTCACTTTCTGTCCCTGTCTTTATACTTCCTCTCTTTCTTTACCCTTGTTCTCTCTCTCTCTCCTCCCTCTCCTTGTTCTTTCTCTCTTTCACTATGCTTGTTCTTTCTTTGTCTCTCTCTCTCCCCTGGTTCTCTCTCCCCCTTTTTCTTTCTCCCTCTTTCTCTGCCCTTGCTCTCTGTCTTTTGTCCCACACTCTTCCATGTGTCTCTCTTTGTCTGCCCTCTATCCCCCTTACGCTCTCTTTCTCTCTCCCCTCCCTCCCTTTGCCCCTTGCTCTTTTTCTCCCTCTCCCTTTATTTTCTCTCTCTTTATCAGTGTTCTCTCTCTCTCTCTCTTCCTTTTGCCCCGCACTCTCCGACGTGCCTCTCTTTGCCCACCCTCTCTCTCTCCTCTCTCCCTTTGTCCTTTACTCTCGCTCACTCGCTCTCCTTAGTCTTTTTCTCTCTCCCCCTTTGCCCCTTAATATCTCTCTCCCTCTTTACCCTGTCTCTCTCCTCTCTCCCTAACTCTCTTTTTTGCCTCTTACTATCTCTTTCTCTGTCTCCCTCCTTACCCTCTCTCTCTCTCTCTCTCTCTCTTTCTCTCTCTCTCCTTGTTCTTTCTCTCTTTCACTATGCTTGTTCTTTCTTTCTCTCTCTCTCTCTCTCTCTCCCCTGGTTCTCTCTTCCCCTTCTTCTTTCTCCCTCTTTCTCTGCCCTTGCTCTCTGTCTTTTGTCCCACACTCTCCCATGTGTCTCTCTTTGTCTGCCCTCTATCCCCCTCTCACTCCTTACCTCTCCTTGCCTCTTACTATCTCTTTTTCTGTCTCCCTCCTTACCCTCTCTCTCTCTCTCTCTCACCTCCCTCCCTTTGTCCCTTGCTCTCGCTCTCTCCCTTTGCCCTTTGCTCTTTTTCTCCCTCTCCCTTTATTTTCTCTCTCTTTATCCTTGTTCTCTCTCTCTCTTTTGCCCCACAGTCTCCGACGTGTCTCTCTTTGCCCACCCCCTCTCTCTCCTCTCTTCCTTTGTCCTTTACTCTCCCTCTCTCTCTCCTTAGTCTTTTTCTCTCTCCCCCTTTGCCCCTTAATATCTCTCTCCCTCTTTTCCCTGTCTCTCTCCTCTCTCCCTAACTCTCTTTTTTGCCTCTTACTATCTCTTTCTCTGTCTCCCTCCTCACCCTCTCTCTCTCTCTATCCTTGTTCTTTCTCTCTTTCACTATGCTTGTTCTTTCTTTGTCTCTCTCTCTCTCCCCTGGTTCTCTCTCCCCCTTCTTCTTTCTCCCTCTTTCTCTGCCCTTGCTCTCTCTCTCTCTTTTGTCCCACACTCTCCCTTGTGTCTCTCTTTGTCTGCCCTCTATCCCCCTCCCACTCCTTACCTCTCCTTGCCTCTTACTATCTCTTTTTCTGTCTCCCTCTTTACCCTCTCTCTCTCTCTCCTCCCTCCCTTTGTCCCTTGCTCTCGCTCTCCCCCTTTGCCCCTTGCTCTTTTTCTCCCTCTCCCTTTACTTTCTCTCTCTTTATCCTTGTTCTCTCTCTCTCTCTTTTGCCCCACAGTCTCCGACGTGTCTCTCTTTGTCCACCCTCTCTCTCTCTCTCCTCTCTCCCTTTGTCCTTTACTCTCCCTCTCTCTCTCTTTACTCTTTTTCTCTCTCCCCCTTTGCCCCTTAATATCTCTCTCCCTCTTTACCCTGTCTCTCTCCTCTCCCCCTAACTCTCTTTCTGTGTCTCCCTCCTTACCCTCTCTTGTTCCTCTCATCTCTCTCTATCCCCTCACACACAGCCCTTCACTGGTTTGTGCATGCGTACACAGGAGGGCCTTTGCCACTGGTTTACAGTGGAATAGCACAGTGCACTGAAGCCCATTGGTTACAGTCAGTGGAGTCAAATGATGAATGCTGACCCGGGGACACCATTCATCACGAGGCAAACACAAACAGTTATGTTCTGCTTCCAATAAGTGCTACGAGCTCCGAGTCCTGATAGGGCTGGGCCAAGATTAGAGCTTTTCTGATTACGTGGTTTAAAATCGTGTGAAGTTTTATACACTGGATATATATGGTGAGTATTCAAGATTCAAGATTGTTTATTTGTCAAATGCAGAATCAACACAAGGTCAACAATGCAATGAAATGCTTAGGATCAGTAGAACCGTTGACTCACTAAGAGAGTCAGAAGTACTAATAACATGTCATAATAGTACATGGTAAAAAAAAAAAGTAGGTAGGCAAAAGTGCAGGGGAAGAAGTAAACAATATAATAAACAATATAATAAAATATGTATTATAAAATGTAATAAAAATACAAGGTACAATGTACAAAGGTGCAGGTAGGATTAAATCAAAGATCAAATAAGGTGTAAGTAGAGTATTTCACAGATTGCACATAATATGGTGTGGTGTAGGTGTTGCATGTGGATTTCGTATTGCACATAATGTGGTATAGATATTGCACATGGGTTATTGCACTGATTATTGCACAGGTAACAGTAGTTTACAGTGAGGTAGTGACAAACATGATACATTCATACAGAGCAGCAGCAGTAAACATAATTATGCATAATGAAAGGTAGTTTAGTGCAGTATTATTGAGAGTTCAGTATTATTTAGAGTATTACCCAGAGTTCAGTAGTCTGACAGTTTGGGGGTAATAGCTGTCTTTGAGTCTTTTTGTGCGTGCTGGCAGGCTCCTGTATCGTCTACCAGAGGGTAGCAGACAGAAGAGTCCTTGTGCCGGATGAGTATGGTCCTTAGTGATGCTGTGTGCCTTAAGCAGACCCCTGCTGTGGTAAATGTCCTGGATGGAGGGGAGGCTGCTGCCAGTGATGTCCTCTGCCGCTCGCACCACCCTCTGTAGTGCTTCGCGGCTCTGAGCGGTGCAGTTCCCATACCACACTGTGATGCAGCCCGTCAGCAGGCTCTCCATGGTGCACCTGTAGACGGGCTGCATCACAGTGTCTCTAGTACTGTGCATGTTTGTGCGCCTGTTTGTAAATGTTTAAAGGGTCTATATCAGGCAAAATTGACTGTTGTGAACTTCAAGTTATATTGTTGTAACCTCCTCAAAAACATACTCGCAGTTGTGTTTCGTTTCATTCGCACATGATTGAGTAATCCTGCGTTATTAGTGCGTCTGCATCTCCAAAGCTCAAAATGCTTGTGACATCACGAAGCAGAAGTTTGCAAATTAACAGCTACATTTAACTTGTGTTCAGTAGAGATTGGCAATTCCAGGGCTGAAATTATTTAAATGATTCTAGTGAAGGTGAATGGAGTTTAAAAACACAGTGGAGCACTTCCTGTATTACCACATGACAAGGTAATACAAGATGGAACAGAGTGTGAATGAAGCAAAACAACTCCAGGTATGTTTGTGATGAGGAAACAACATTATAATATTCAGTTAGTCTGAGTTTTGGCTCTGATAGTTTTAGTTCGTTTTCGTTTTTTTCTAACTGCTCAGTTTAGTTTTTATTAGTTTTAGTTTTACTTTTAGTTTTTGGGTTATACTTTGGGTTATTTGTCAAGTGCAGGATTCAGAAATAAAGTATTGTGTTATCAAACTTACAACAAACAAATACAATTTTAAAACATTCAGAACATCAGGTTTACCCCCACAACAACCAAAGCAGTCCACAAGCTCCAGCCTTAAGTGCAAAAACAAATAAAAATACACACCAAAACTTACAACTTTATTTTATATCAATCCAACGCTTGTAAATAAATTGACGAAAAACGAAAACGAAGAGCAATTTATCAATAATTTTAGTTAGTTTTAGTTAGTTTTATAAACACACAATGCAGTTTCAGTTATCGTTTTTATTTATTTCAGTGAACGAAAATATTTTTTTCAATTTTAGTTTTCATTTTTTTCGTTTGTTTTCCTTAACTATAATAACCTTGCTCCATACTCGGTAGTGGTAAGCTACTACCGCAGTCACAGATGCCCTGGGGCAGACTGACGGACGCACACACAGACCACTTTCATACTACACAACTCTCAGACCACAAGAGCACTTTGAACTCACATCATTTTTCAGACGCTATTTTTTACGAGGTTTTAGTGATTTATTTATCTAATGATTGGATGTTGTTGTCTCAAAGCAGCTGGCATCTTTCAAATTTCCTTTGGGATTAATAAAGTTTCTATCTATAAATCAGCAACAGTGTGCGCTAGAGTCACTGCTGCCCCACTGTGGCACCTGCTATCCCCAGCGGTCTCCCATCCGAGAAGCACTCACCAGAGTTGGCCTTACGTAGCTTCTGAGATCTGATACAAGCAGGTACAGTATGGCCACTGCGATTCGTATGCGCAAAAGCATAAAAGGTGCGCCATGTGAGTTGTGGATTATGAGGCCAGGTGGAGCCGCCGGATGAGCATAAATCAACATAATAGTGGCTGTGTCAACAAATACAGTAATACAGTGTACAGAATGGTCTTGCCCAAGGAAACAAGGTTAGTGTCGGAATAAAAAGAAGTAAAAAAACTCAAAAAAGTTCAAAGTTCAAAGTCAGCTTTATTGTCAATTTGCCATATGTGTTCGACATACGGTGAATTGAAATTTCTTTTCCGCCTGGCAAAGTAGTGCAAAAAGACAGTGTACAAAATACAACATAAAGACAATACAAAAACTAAGACAAAATCTAAAAGCAGTGCAAAGAATAAATAAATACCTATTCAACATTTTATCCCAAATTTAGCATTCCTTCATCGCTTTTCTATCTTCTGTAAAGTAAATGGTAAAAGGTCTTATTTTTATATAGCGTTTTCCCACCTTTAAAGGAGAATTAACGTTTTTTGCAATCTGAGCTTTATTTCGGTAATAAAACAAGTTGTTTTACTCACCCATAGCACTTTGGTGTCATTTGGAGCACTTCAAGAGATGTTTTAGATTAGCGATAGCCGTAGTGCGAGTTCTCGGGGCATATAATATATGCCCTGAGCATATAATATATGCCCTGTGTGGTCTCCAAATAACACAAACTTTAGCACTTTTCAAATCATAGAAGCTCGATGTCTTAGTCTACACTTTCGTTTGAGTCAAAAGTGGCCTGTAATCCGAGATTTATCCATAATTTACAGCTTTGCGTTTCATGTTTGGGTCCCAGGAGCTGAGAGTGAAATAAGATGTGACTCCGCACATGCGCATT
Organism: Paratrypauchen microcephalus; assembly: GCA_036785185.1. NCBI lineage: Eukaryota > Metazoa > Chordata > Actinopteri > Gobiiformes > Gobiidae > Paratrypauchen > Paratrypauchen microcephalus. The sequence continues at coordinate 3,114,708 of JAVJIX010000019.1, read as the reverse complement.
GGCGTCCTCATCTACTCGAAACTATGGCTAAATCTCGGATTACAGGCCACTTTTGACTCAAACGAAAGCGTAAACTAAGACATCGAGCTTTTATGATTTGAAAAGTGCTAAAGTTTGTGTTATTTGGAGACCGCACTGGGCATATATTATATGCTCAGGGCATATATTATATGCCCAGAGATCTCGCGCTATAGCTATCGCAAATCTAAAACATCTCTGGAAGTGCTCCATATGACACCAAAGTGCTATGGGTGAGTAAAACAACTTGTTTTATTACCGAAATAAGGCTCAGATTGTAAAAAAAACATGAATTCTCCTTCAAGCCACTCCTAAAGCTTCACGTCCAGGAACCACTCGCCCACTCACACGTACAAAGACGACACAGACAGTGAGGGTGAGGTGAAGTGGGTCTTGCCCAAGGACACAACAATAGTATTCATCTGTGGCATCTGGAATCGCACCACCAACCTGTGAGTCAGTGGTTTCGGCCGCTCTAACAGCGATGTTTATGTCGAGAGTGGGATTCAAACCATAAACCTTCGGATCAGAGGACAAACTCTAAGAAAGTATTCATAAATTATTAAAAATGTAGTGGTTTGAAGAGTGTTTTTTATTTATTTTACTGTGCTTCTGTGACCCCCAACTACAAATCCCACTGTAGGATGTAAATAGACAACAACGCCAATACTGAATGAACAGTAACATCTTAAAGGAGAAGTAACGTTTTTTTTTTACAATCTGAGCTTTATTTCGGTACTAAAACAAGTTGTTTTACTCACCCATAGCACTTTGGTGTCATATGGAGCACTTCCAGAGATGTTTTAAGATTTGCGGTTAGCCTAGCGCGACTTCTAGCCATAGCTCGGGGCATATAATATATTCCCCAAGCATGTAATATGCCCCGTGCGGGCTCCAAATAACACAAATTTTAGCACTTTTCAAATCATAGAAGCTCGATGTCTTAGTTTACACTTTCGTTTGAAGCAAAAGTGGCCTGTAATCCGAGATTTATCTATAGTTTACAGCTTTGCGTTTCATGTTTGGGTCCCGGGAGCTGAGAGCACACTCCGCACATGCGCACTGGCCTCCTCATCTACTCGAAACTATGGCTAAATCTCGGGTTACAGGCCACTTTTGACCACACGAAATCGTAGACTAAGACATCGAGCTTCTATGATTTGAAAAGTGCTAAAGTTTGTGTTATTTGGAGACCGCGAACAAGTGCCCCGAGAACTCACATGATGGAGATCACAAATCTAAAACATCTCCGGAAGTGCTCCATATGACCCCAAATTGCTATGGGTGAGTAAAACAACTTGTTTTATTACCGAAATAAGGCTCAGATTGTAAAAAAAAAAAACGTTACTTTTCCTTTAATAGTGCGTTTGGAGCTGTCTATGTCCTGGATTCTACCGCACACCAGTTCAGTTACTGTCACCTCCACACAATGTACCCATCACAATCCCCCAGGAACACGGGGCCACTGGGACATGGAGCAGTCTAGTTCAGAGGGGGCTCATGGGGCTGGGGCAGTTGTACACGGCCTGGGGGACTACAATGGAATCACGGGGCATAGCACGAATAACACAACCCGAACGCACAAAGACGCAGACAAATGAAAAGCGTGCGGTTCTCTACAATCTGGAGTCTTGGTTTCTTATCATGCGTTGAATGAACGTCCAGAAATCACAAATAACAATGTAAAATCAGAATTGGGAGTTTAATTTGATGTTTTGTTTTGTTTTTATCATTTAGATGTTCAAAGTGCATTGTGTATCTTTTCTGGTGGATCCATTAAAAAGCTTTTCTCCATAAAAATGTTATTACTTTGTCTGGAATCACAGTCACAGTATGGTATTAAACTTTTCTATCTTCACGGAGACCAAACCAGAGCAAGAGGTCAGATCTTTTCTGGATGTTGTTGACCTATAAAACCACCTGTAATTAAATAAATGTAAAGTAGAGCTGTTTAATGTCATTCTGTGGAACATTCCAGGCAGAGCATAGAAACAAACAGCCAAAAATTTACATAGTACACCTTTAAGATATAATTCATTTGCAAGGTTAAACTTTTTGACTTGGTTTCAGTATGGTAAAATATTAAATGCTCACATATTTATATAATGCTTTTCCACCTTCAAAGCTCCTTCCACTGAGGCACAACTCACACGCACACACACAAGAGTGGGATTCGAACTGCCAACCTTCGTATCAGTGGATAAACAATCCACCAATTGAATGAACATTTGTAAATTTGTGTTTATTTGAAATTTACTGTAAAAAAAAGTCCTAAAATCTAAACCTATTACACTTATTACACCTATTACACTTTTTTTTACACACTATCTAACCCACGATAAGCTGAAATTGAGCTTTTTTCAAGCTTTTCAAGTAGATGGTCAGCCTCCTCCTTTGCTTTTCTTAGACCAGGTTTGTCCAGACTATGGCCCAGGGGTCAAATCCGGACTTCTGACCAATTTTTGTTGGCCCCCAGAGATCCTGCTGAATTGGCCCATATGATCATAGAGCCATTAAAGGAGAAGTAATGTTTTTTACAATCTGAGCCTTATTTCAGTAATAAAACAAGTAGTTTTACTCACCCATAGCACTTTGGTGTCATATGGAGCACTTCCAGAGATGTTTTAGATTTGCGATCTCCATAATGTGAGTTCTCGGGGCAAATGTTTGCGGTCTCCAAATAACACAAACTTTAGCACTTTTCAAATCATAGAAGCTTGATGTCTTAGTCTACACTTTCGTTTGAGTCGAAAGTGGCCTGTAATCCGAGATTTAGCCATAATTTCGAGTAGATGAGGAGGCCAGTGCTCATGTGCCGAGTCACAGTTTATTTCACTCTCAGCTCCCGGGACCCAAACATGAAACGCAAAGCTGTAAACTATGGATAAATCTTGGATTACAGGCCACTTTTGACTCAAACGAAAGTGTAGACTAAGACATTGAGCTTCTATGATTTGAAAAGTGCTAAAGTTTGTGTTATTTGGAGACCGCTCAGGGCATATATTATATGCTCTGAGAACTCGCGCTACGGCTATTGCTAATCTAAAACATCTCTGGAAGTGCTCCATATGACACCAAAGTGCTATGGGTGAGTAAAACAACTTGTTTTATTACTGAAATAAGGCTCAAATTGTTAAAAAAAAAACATTAATTCTCCTTTAAGCAGTACTTTTAACTTCAATTTCCAGTATCTCTAACACTGCAACCTCAATAACAACTCACTGCATTATGATACAGACCTAAAATTTACATTCTAGGACTTTTAAAGGTGTTGTGGCTCCCTTAAACTGATGCATCTATCTGAAAGTCTCTCTGTACTCACCAGATGTCTATGACCCTCACCTATGAATATGTTTGTATATGTGGCCCTGGGCGGAAAAAGTTTGGCCATTCCATAGTACGCCATTAAGCCTATTGAAGAGAGAAAACTGGGCGATGCCACCAGGCCAAGTTACAGATGAAAAAGTGACCCTGCTCACAGAAAGAATGAATGTTTTCAAGGTTTGGTTTAGTAAATAAAAACACCTGTAGTTGCATAAATGGAAGGCATAATATCATACTGTGGATAGGTCCTATATTACACAAAAGTAGCCATGTTATAATGTTGGTACTTCTTCAGAAACATGCCTGGAGTGTTTTGTTTCATTCACACATGTGAGTGACCCTTTATTGCTCAAAATGCATTGGTCCACCTTGTGATGTCCTGAAGTGGCTACCTTTTACCCTTTGTTTAAAAGACAATGGATATTCCAGGACTGAAAATATCCAAATGATTCTAGTAAAGGTGTTTGGACTTTAAAAACACAGGGGAGTACTTCCTGTATTACCATATGACATCACAAGGTGGAACAGAGTGTTTTTCATTAAACGAAAGGACTGAAAAGCCTAAACATGCAGGGTTTGTGTGTTAAAGGTCCCATGGCATGAAATTTTCACTTTCTGAGGTTTTTGAACGTTAATGTGAGCTCCCCTACCCTGTTTAGCCCCCCCCCCCCCATGGTTAAAAGTTGCGAAATGTCTAAACTGAGCATTTGCGATCCTTTTCTGCGTTACAAAAAATCGGAGCTCAAACGGGCGATTTTGAACAAGGCACCTTATTGACGTCAGATCGAAAAAAGAAATGCAAATGCAGTTCCACCCCCGTCTGTCTGAACTCAGCGTCTCTGTAAATCACGCCCAGAGAGTTTGGACTGCGAATGCGCTAGGCAATGCGAAATGCATTTTTTTATTTGCCTGGAGGCACGTCCGAGTGTTTCTAGGCTCGGAAGTCCTTTATCTGAGCCTCTGGACCTTTGAACAGCAGTGGTTTAATTTTATTTTATGTGGAAATGTGTTTATTTTTCAATGGAACGCTTCAAATCTCTCCCCCATGCAAAAACACGGAAATGGATCAGCTGAGCGCTCAGAGCAGAGAGCAGAGAGTTTGGCCACGCCCCCACACTCTACTATAGGCCAGCTCTTTTCTCCTCATTTGCATTCAAGCAACAACGCCCAGAATAAAGTGTTTGAGAGAGATATTTATGACTCTTTCTCATCTTATCTCTGTTTCTCATGCACTGAGTGTTGATTTTGAAGAAGGATTCATTTACAGTATTAGGGAACCATTAAGGAGCCATATAAAAGCATCAAGAAGTACCATGTCATGGGATCTTTAAAAACACAGGGGAGTACTTCCTGTATTACCATATGACATCACAAGGTGGAACAGAGTGTTTTTCATTAAACGAAAGGACTGAAGAGCCTAAACATGCAGGGTTTGTGTGTTAAACATGTGTGAATGAAACAAAACACAACTCCAGGTATGTTTATGATGAGATAACAACATTATAACATAGATCATAAAATAGTGTAATATGAGCCCTTTAAAATAGATTGATAGGTATCTTGTTTTAGAGTCCTCATTCTACTTCCTGATATAGCAATTGCAATGTTAATAATTTTCTGCGCACTCCTCCCTCCCTGTTCAGTCACCGTGGATGCTACCTGCTTGTCGTCCATCTTCTCCAGTGTGTCCAAAGTCTCTTAAAATAACGCACGTGATGAATGTGCTATTTCCCTAATTTACGGCTGGCTGGCACACGGGGCCGTGGGCTGGATGGAAATCTTAAATGGGGCTTGAACAGCACTCCTCACAACAAGAAATCAATACGCCACGCCGCCTGGAGAGGGGACCCGCTATCTGCTGTGGCCGAGGCTACGCTCACGGGCTAATTTCCTCTAAACACTGCACAGCCACTTCACACACACACACACACACACGCAAACGCTCACACGCAGACAATAGACAGTCTGTGTGCTGTGGTGTGAGAGCTGAAATACACACACTAATTGTACAGTGCAGTGTGTGCTTGTTGCTTGTTTTGTATGCATTGGAAACAGGAGTTGAGTGTATTATTTCATGGCTCTCTGTCATGACCATAAGAGCTCTAATACTGCCTATTCATGGGGCTCAGATTCCCGTTTACAGGCCACATTTTGAGGATTTTTACCATTCAGAAATACATTTGTTTAAATTTTAATTGCTGTGGCAACAGTTCATACCCCAAAAACATAGACTGGAATGTGTTTTATTGTATCGTAGAAGTCTGCACAATCACAAAAAGAATGCACATTTGTTTCAGTGTATTTTTTCTAGCAATAAACTGTGCTGCTATAGTATGGCACAATGGCACACGTGCAGGCAAAGGAATAACTTACTCATGGAAACAAACAGGTGGCGGACCCTCCACCAGAGAAGTTCCACAGTGCACCTTTTCATATAGTTTATAAGGTTGGTTTTCTGTGCTTGTGTTTACTCCTATTTCGTAATAGAGTTGCATGGGGAAATAAAATCAAAGTACTTTTTCAGAAAGCTATTGCAATTATGTTTGGAATCACGTTTATTTTTTTCAAATCAGAATTCATTTCCCAGGGTGCATGTTAAACACAAGAGCAGTACATTAGACACAAGTCAAATCTCAATAGTACAGAAGAATCACATCCATTTCACAACATGTTTCACTCTTGAAACATACGTGTTTAAAGGAAAAGTAACGTTTTTTACTATTTGAGCCTTATTTCGGTAATAAAACAAGTTGTTTTACTCACCCATAGCACTTTGGTGTCATATGGAGCATTTCCGGAGATGTTTTAGATTAGCGTTAGACTAACGCCGTTAGCCTAGCGCGACTTATAGCCATAGCTCGGGGCATTCCCCGAGCATGTAATATGCCCCGTGCGGGCTCCAAATAACACAAACTTTAGCACTTTTCAAATCATAGAAGCTCGATGTCTTTAGTCTACGATTTCGTTTGAATCAAAAGTGGCCTGTAATCCGAGATTTATCCATAGTTTACAGCTATGCGTTCCATGTTTGGGTCCCGGGAGCTGAGAGCACACTCCGCGCATGCGCACTGGCGTCCTCATCTACTCGAAACTATGGCTAAATCTCGGATTACAGGCCACTTTTGATTCAAACGAAATCGTAGACTAAAGACATCGAGCTTCTATGATTTGAAAAGTGCTAAAGTTTGTGTTATTTGGAGTCCGCACGGGGCATATTACATGCTCGGGGAATGCCCCGAGCTATGGCTATAAGTCGCGCTAGGCTAACGGCGTTAGCCTAACGCTAATCTAAAACATCTCCGGAAATGCTCCATATGACACCAAAGTGATATGGGTGAGTAAAACAACTTGTTTTATTACCGAAATAAGGCTCAAATTGTAAAAAACGTTACTTTTCCTTTAACATGTGTTAACTTTGTGTCTACATTATGAAAAATGCCTATATGATGCACAGTATGTATATTTTTTACTTTTTAAATGTATGACCCAGAGCCTGCGTTATTTTTGAATAATTACAAGTCAGTAAAAAGCAAGATGAAGGGTAGGTGAAAACAGACTTCTGTCTGTGGAGCAGGACAGGAACAACAGCCTGTCCCTGTCCTGCTCCACGGTGCTCACCTGTCCAGTGATGGTGCTGTGCAGAGGGTAATGTGGGTTATCCAGGATGGACAGGAGCTTGTTTAAGGCCCTCTTCTCATCCACAGATGTGAATGAGTCAAGCTCTGCACCCACTCAGATCCTTCCTCACCAGAACAACACAGGATAACTCAAGCATCATGACTCCGTCTAAATACTGAGGGAGCATTACATGGTTAAATCCTCATGAAAGTACATTTTTCATAATATATCCCCTGTAAAAGAAGGGCTTATCCAAATAATTACAACCATTTTCCCAATCCAACTTGCAATACATTGTTTATCGCTATTCCTTCCATATGCACACATTTATATTATCATCATCATTATTATTATTGTATTGTAGTACTGTTCTAAACTCAATTAGCTAAACCGCTGTGTAAAAATAACCCACGGACGTACACAGTGGGGGTGGACTCTCAACGAAGAACCATCTCCGGGGTTCAGAGGTCAAAGAGGCCGACCCTTCAGATAGGAGAAAGTGCTTATTGTCTCATAACATCCCTGCAGTGACCCCAGTGTGAATGCTGATGTGTGTAAATGTGTGTGTGTTTAGCTGAGGGACCCCTGACTCCCATGCACAGACGCCTCCAGCACTGACTCCAAAACTGCATTATACCAGGTCAGATGTGTGACCCCATTCAATAAGATGAGCCCTGTTCTCCTGTAATAGGCACAACACTGGCTGCTTCACCATCAGGGAGGATTTTGCCCTATCAGCAAATGAGCACAGATTGCATTAGCTGTAATGTGGAAACATGTCATTTAAGGGGATTTGTTAGTTAACACAGCAGCCTAAAGAACTGATGCACTGATGGATAGGAGAGCGTATTGATTTGTTCAGTTTATTAGTAAAAGGCTGAGACAAATATAACACATGTTTGTTTCTTATCAGCAAATGGGCCAGACTCGGGCATGTTGTTAAAGAGGGGGTATTTTACTTCTTATTAACACATAATATATTTAGATCACCACGTCACTTTTTATTATTTAGAAAATTAGATTTCCAGAAAACAACGTAAGAATGTGTTTTATAAGTTTCAGTTTTGTTGTCTTGACATTAAGTCAAGACAACATCAAGTTGTTGTGTCCAGTTTTGTGTCATGCTTTTGTATATTTATGGGGGATTGTCATGGTGGAGCATGGGTGATGTAGGGTTGTTGGTTGAGCTAGACAGAATCGCACAGCTAACTCTAAGGAGGGGTTGAAATTCCAAAATACTCAAACATGCATGGATGACATCAAAAACGTTTTCTTTTTTTTTTTTTTCTTCAATGTCAACATCAACATCGCCACAGTATACCATCTTTATTGTGGATTAAGGGCATATTCCATATCTGTGTGAATACAGAAAATACCTGTATTATTAAAAATGCAGGATATATGTGTAGCACCACGGATGTCGAGGTCACAACTCGGGGTTAGGCAATCTTAGCTACACGCGTTTTTACTAAATTTTTTCAAAATTTTTCGTTTTTTTGCTGAATGTGCTAGTTGAGATCATGAAGAAGCCTCTCCATGTTTCAGATAACAGCATTAGTGACGTTAATTTCAAAAATGTATGTTTCTAGCGAATGAAACGGGGGGCATGTATAAATCAACATATACAGTGGTACCTCATCTTACGAATGACCCAACAAACGAAAATTTCAAGTTACGAAACGCCTTCACGGTAAAGTTTGGTCTTTAGATACGAAAGAAAATTCAAGTTACAAAACGCAAAATCTCAAAAATTCAAATAATGCGCGCTCAGCCACACACATTATACGCTTTTCTCAGACTGGATTTAAACTTTTCTCACATTTCTCTCTCGTTTAAACACTCAAACTTTCATAGATTTTCAACAAAATTCTTAATAATGAAGTGTGGGGGGAAGGAGGAGGGGGGAGAAGTGTGCGCTCTGACACGTGTGATAGCGGCATGTGTGACAGCTGACCCGGCTGCCAGCAGGTCTAGACCTGGACTAAATCAGGATTAAACCTGGACTAGACCTGGACTAAACCTGGACAATATGGACATGAAAATTGACTTTTAACTTCTATTTGGACACGTGACACGTTCGGGAGACCTGAGTAAGTTATATTATAACTTACTATCATATCATAAAGTGGAAAATTCCAGGCAAAAGCACTTCCATGGAAACAAACAGGTAGTTGTAAACCAGAAAAGCACCTCAAATATAGGTGTTCATTTAACATATTTAAGTGAAATATAGCATACAAGGTATTCAGGGTCAGCATCTCATGTTTTTGAGCCAGAGACAGTATGAGAAGGCTCTTCTAATAACAGATTTTTTTTTAGAAAATTTAAATAATTTCAGCTACATTATACTGTAACACAAAATAATTGCATGTGGTGTCCCTCAGCAGTTCAATTTCAGAGGACTTTACAGGTTTGAGAATCACAAATCTTTGCCCATATAAAACCAGTCAGTCAACCAGTCAAAGTTGTTAGTCACTCCATCGTCTGGTGAATGCTACCTTCAAGATTCCTTGTCGTAGTATCCCACTCTCCTGGAGATCACACCCCTCTCACTTCTTCTCTTTAAGCTCATTATCGCGGTTAAATTATTTCCTCCCTCTAGAATGTTAATTAACACACACATCCCGAGCACGTCTGGCCACACAAATTGATTACAACATCAGTGTGTTCTATGCGTGTGTGTGTGTGTGAGTGTGTATGTCTGGTCACTATGGGAACAAAAGGCGGAGTGGCCCTCTATAGTCCTCTGATGACTCCTGGAACATATTAAACATGCCACGCAACATATAGCCCCTCCCTGTACAAGTGTGTGCGTATGTCTGCTGTGTACATGCTAATGAGAGAAAGTAATGCATGCGTGTAGCTTTAACAAAAGGGGAGAGGTGTTCTTACACACACACACACACACGCATGCACACGCACACACACACACACTCATGTTGGGGTTCCATGATTCACTATTTGAATAACTTTAGTTAAGTGCGTTTGACAGGTTTTCATGTTTATCTAATATTGCTTAGTTTAACGGAATACTTGTAGCACATACAGTATTTATCTGATTTTTACATCAGTTAAGTGGTAGTTTATGGAGAAGAAGAGTACAAAAATACAAGAAGGAGAGGTGAGTTCTAAAACAAAATACCTCTACGTGAAACATCAACACAGAAAATCCCATCCAACAAAAGGAGAATTTACATGCAAAAAATAAAAAATTCTAGCAATTTGGCCATTCATATTTAGACAAGTTTTGGCCCTTGTTAAAGGGACAGTGTGTAAGATTTTTACCCGTTAATTACTGAAATTGAAGATACCCATTCAAAAATACATTGTTTTCCAAGCCTTTTCACTTCCATCATGAAATCAAAGTATTCTTTTGGACTTAGATATAGTCACATAAAAGGGGGATCTTCCTCATGCAGAGGCAGCCATTTTGAATACGAGAGCCGCAGAAGGACATTTGGGCTCCGCCTTCGCCTTCGGCAAGGCTCGTGGTTTTGGGTAAACAACACAAGCATGCTGCCGGATCAGACGTCGTAATGGATCTAACACGTGTTTTGGACTAAATTGTTTTACTGGATTTTATTCGCTGGATCCTTACGGACAAATTGAGACCAAGTTTATGGTGAAATACAGAGTTTGACCTGTGCAAAGCATTCTAAGGTAAGCTAAGTAACAAACGTCGTTTTGTGCTTTTCCGTATAAAAGCCCCATGTGCTCGGGGAGTGATTGTTGTGCAGGGAAATGAATTGCATAGTCAAAAAGAGGAGACTGTAAGGTTTCATTTGATATGTACATTGTCATGGTACATGATCGGGAATGTGTGTTTTCATGCGAAAAGAAAAAAAATAAACAGTGAACGGGACCGCGTGCACTTCACGCGTTCGTGCGCGGGTACGCGAGGGCTCGCACAGCCCGGGTGCGCGCTGGTACGCGAGCTGTCCGCGTTACGGCGCGCCCGGTTGACCCTCGTGGTCTGCCGTAGCCAAAAGAGGAAGTGGAATAGCTACCATCCACCTATGCGCCACGAATCCTACACATTGTACCTTTAAAGAACACATATTGTACTTGTCTTTGCTAGAGAGTTAATATTAATAATATTAAGTTAAAAATGTATGACGCCTGTGAATCCTTATGTTAGAATTTGCACATTTTATATACAATATTCATCTGAAAAAGAAAAAGTGTGCTTCCGCATTAGAAAACTGTGGTGCCCAATAGTTGTCGGCACCTCCAATGTATAGCTGCGCACCACATGAGCAAGCAGCAGATGTTTTGTTTTTATTTGTTCCAAAATGACACTGATGAATGCTACGTGTGTCACTGATTATGGAAATAAAATTTGAGAACGAACTTAAAATGGCCTTATGCCGGTGGAAATTAAAATAAGTAAGTAAAGTATGTAAAAAAAAAGTGATTAAAGATTACTCAAACATGCACGAACCACTCCAAATACAACTTTGAAAGGGCAGGAGGAAGGAGAAACAACTATAACATGGCTAAAAGCTCTGAAAAGCTTTTGCAGACCTTTTATGCAAAGAGTTTGCATAATGGGTCTGCTTTAATATTATGGTTCCTATAGGTGAAAGTAATGGAAAATAATGGAATTCTCTCTATCTATGTCATATGTTCTAGTGAAATGAGTAGTCTTACATGTCATATGTCATACCCTTTTTATCCCATATCTCAACTAACAAGCATTTTTATTTTAGTTTATATTTCCTTTATTTAAGCAGGAGGTCCCATACAAATTCAAAGTTTCTTTTTCAAAAGAGACCTGGCCAGGGTAGCAGCCACCACAACCAACACGCCAAACCACAAAACCAGACATTTGGAAACAAGCGAATGACGACTTCCTTTGGGCTCTGCTGGCAGAAGTAAAAATAAAAAAAAACAAAAAAAAAAGAGAGAAAATGGCCCAGTTTTCTTCATCTAGATGTCATTGTATTCTTTCTTTTTTCCTTTTATAAATTGCCTATTCATTTGTATATTATAATTTGTCACATCCCCCCATGGAAAGCTTTGGCAGACTGTGAAGATCTCTGCCGCTGAATTCACGCTTTTATCATACTGTACAATGTCGGTAACTACACCAAAAGTCGTCATCCGCATGTTTCCAAAAGTCTTATAGAGCATATACAAACCCGCAATCACAAAGTATCACATTTTAAAACCATTTGCATCTCTGTAGAAAAACATACTGTACATGTTTGGGTCACCGCACCTTTTACTTAAACTTATCAAGTGACATCATAGATTCCAATTTAAAAATTTTTGTAAACAGTTCCAAAATCACGAATTGACATTACTGTACATGATTTTGATTATTTTTGTCCCCATAAAGGACGCAGATCCCTATAATACGATGCAGATTTAATAGATACCTGTCCACACACACACATCGAAAGACAGTCAGACGGTGAGATATTTGAGGCTTGAATTTTGTCATTACCACAGTGCAGGATGGGTAATTTCAGGGCTGGCCTCAATCATGGGTGTTAAGCGTAATGCCAGTCCTGAAGGGGTTAATTAGGGGCTGTGAGGAGAGGCCGGGATTAATTGGCTTGTGGCTGAAAGACGGGGGGAATAATAGAGGCTGAAAGAGAAGGCTTTTGGAGAAAGAGTTGACAGTGGTGTATTGTAGGCTGTGTTACATAAAAATAATCATATAAATAGGCACTGTGTAGCTTTTTGATTGGGGGTCCGTCATCTGCTTCTTTCTATGGATATGTAAATGCTCTGCCTGGAATGTCCCACAGTATGACATTAAACAGCTCTACTTTACATTTATTTAATTACAGGTGGTTTTACTGCTCAAAAATATCTAGAAAAACAGGAATTCTGACCCTGAACGGGGTTGTCTCTCCACAGATGTGACCTGTAATTTGGTTTGGTTTGGTCTCTGTGAAGATAGAAAGATTTAATGCCATACTGGGAAACATTCCAGACGAAGCAATTACATCTCTGTGAAGAAAAGCATTTGATGGATCCTCCACCAGAAAAGTTACACAATGCACCTTTAAAGCTTTAAATGTATTGATTGTGTTTTGCACTGTAGTTCTGCCCATACTGTATGTGTTGTGTATATAAATCTATTGTTCTCAGACATGGGCACTAGGTACAGTTACATTTACTTAAGTAACTTTTCAAAGTTTTTAGCTGCATACTTTTACTGTTTGAGATTTTTTCATTTTTTATTGAAATAAAAGTACTCTTACTGTTATACTGGACAAAACGTTCATACACCACCCCTTCAGATATAATGTAATTTGTCTCATTGCATTATTTCATGTCTTGTCCTTCAAATTACATCCACTTTAAATTATAAATGAGATGTAAATGTTAAACATTTAGTCTTTAAAGGGATATGCCACCCCCAGGGCAAATTTGGGCATCTCCCCACAGTCCAGAGACTAAAATAAGTGGTGGAAAGCGTTTTCCTGCTCACCCAGCCATTGTCCGAGTCTGTCGCCACTGACCGCCGCGGTATCTGCAGCTCCTCCGCCTTAGACTGGAGTCTAACGTCGCCTGAGAAAGATTTCGGCCAAAAGGAATTAATTTGCTCGATGCGTTTCCCAATTACTTTATGTGTAGTGCACATTCATATCGAGTGCAAATAAATGTGCAAATCAACACGGAGAGTTTGCCTTGGTCATTTTGGGTGGGAACTATTTTCCAGTGCGGAAGAATACAGTCGAATCACGCAGCACGCTGCCAGGGGAATCCCAGTTACGCACCGGGAAGGGAGTTCCCCTGATGCACAACGTGGTGCGTGATTCGACTGTATTCTTGGGGTGGCATATCCCTTTAAATTACTCTTACTTGAGAGGTAGTTTTCCATCCATCCATCCATCCATCCATCTATTTTCTTCCACTTATCCGGGGCCGGGTCGCGAGGACAACAGACCGCATGTTAACTATGCATGGGACAAAAACGAAATGGAACAGCATTCGTTGCGCCGGAAGTGACGTACATGCCCTTAAAACCACGCTCCAAAGTGTGCACACTGAGAACTGAGACACGGCTATAGTCCTTCCAGCATGTCCTGTGTCCTCCCTGAAGCCTCCTCCCAGTGGGACATGCCCGGACACCTCCTGAGGGAGGCGTCCAGGAGGCATCCGGAACAGATGCCCGAGCCACCTCAGCTGCTCCTCTCAATGTGGAGGAGCAGCAGCTCTACTCCAAGCCTCTCCCATGTGACTGAGCTCCTCACCCTATCTCTAAGGGTTCGCCCAGCCACTCTGCGGAGGAAACTCATTTCAGCTGCTTGTATGCGCGATTTTGTCCTTTTGGTCATTACCCAAAGCTCATGATCATAGGTGAGGGGAGGAATGTAGATTGACCAGTAAATTGAGAGCTTTGCTTTTTGGCTCAGCTCCCTCTTCACCACAACAGTCCAGTACAGCGACCGCATCACTGCCGATGCGGCACTGATCTGCCTGTCAATCTCACGCTCCATCCTCCCCTCACTTATGAACAAGACCCCGAGATACTTGAACTCCTCCACTTGAGGCCATGTTTTCCAAAATACATTTTTCTCTTACTTGAGTAATTTCTTAGACTACTACTTTGTACCTCTACTTAAGTAATATTATTTTGAAGAAACGTTACTCTTATTTGAGTACATTTTTTGGCTGATCTACCCACTTTTGATTACAAGTGACCTAATTTTAATGCATGCCCTTATTTTTATTTTATCAGAGTTTATATTTACTGTTATCTCTCATTGTTTTTTGTTTTTTCTGCACCATACAGCCGAAGCAAGTTCCTAGTTTGTGAATTTTGTTAACTGACCTTTTTCTGATTCTGCGACTCATGAAAAAAAGTGTCTTGCCAAAGGACACAACCATTTTAAGGAATTAAACATCCAGCCTTAGTAACCAGAGATTTCGATGAACTAAGACACTATTTTAGTTGAGACGAACTTAATTTATGGTCCAATGTACCCAAAAATATAAAAATAAAATAAAATAAAAAGAGCTTTGCATGGAATTTGCATGTTCTTCTTGTGTCTTGCTAAGTTTTCCCTGCGTACAATGCTTTCCCCGTCTAAGTATATATCCAATACGCAATTCCTCCGTAAAGATACTACTAATTATGAACCCAGATCAGTATTGAGTAGCATGTGTGCTGGGTTACCCCTGTGGTGTTGAAGAATGGGTCAAATGCAGAGGACAAATTTCCAACTCGGTTTTCAGTTGTTCACACAGACAAGGTGATTAAAGTGACATACATCAGTAGAGAACAGCTGAATTTTATGGAACTATAATGCCTTCTCGGGATTTATGAAGATACAAGGGTTGTCAAAAAAGAAAAGATAGCTGCCACAAAATCCAAAATTGGCAACTTAATGAACTCAACAATAACTTATAATTTCTCGCCATGCATTTGTAGTTAATCACACTATCCAATTTGCTTTCGTCTAAAATGGTGATGGGCCTATAAATAACGGTGCTTTTGGCTAGGTTGGTTTTGGCAGCTTATATTGTGTCTGTATTGACAGCTGGCACAGGGAGGCATCCACAGAAGTGCAGATCGCCAGAAAAAGTGAGACATGCGGAGATGTTATATACACTGTGAAGTCCAGTCTAAATATAACTGTAATTAACACAATAAAGGAAAGCAGGATAATATAGGGAGATATAGCTAAGCGAGTCCAAACTGGGACATCAAAAAGTCAAATACAAATGACAAACTGATCCGTAAATCTGGTCACATGATCGGCTGTGAGACGTTCGTGAGGGACAGGAGGACACTGGACAAACTGCTCTCCATCACGGACACTCCTGCTCAGCCACTGCACCAGACCATAGAGGGACAGAGGAGCTCATTCTCCAACAGGCTCCTACAGCTCCTACAGGACTACATTCATACCATACTCCATACAACTGTACAACAGATAACAGGTACATAAGAACTTATGGAACAGATAACACTATGTTCTGTCAATCAGTATTTCATCTTTGCACTGTTTCTCCTTATGACTTCTTGTATATCCTCTTGAGACCCGCCCATTCATTTGTGTCCTTTATAGTGGACGTTTTGAAATAGACTATTTAACGAACAGGCCGTTCGTTACTGAATGAGTATCCACACATGCACTTTCATAGACTTTGCACTTTATATATATTTACATTGCACCTTTAGAGCACGGAACACTTACAAGATATGCTAATTTGCACATATAAGATTGCACACATTTGTATTGTTTTAAAGTATTTATTGAAAACTTTTTTAGCGTTTGTCACGGAGTCCGGTCGGGCGGGTACTTCCGGTGCTGGTGGCCGCCGGTCTGCGGAGACAAACAACAACAATCAATGTGCAATATGTGCCGCTTTTTAAATTGGTTGTGTCTTGTGTGTGTTTGCGTGTGTGGGATGTGGATATTTTAAAGTGTGAAAGCGGTATGCGTGGGTTGAGTTGTGCTTTTACTTACCCGTGTCTCATGTCCATGTGTCTGGCCAAAAGATTCCCCGGGGGACCAGACACCGTTTAAGAGTTCCGGGCCAGCTCAAGACAGCGGACATCGGGGGGAGGAAATGCCACCTATTTTAATTGGGCTTATTCACTTTATACTTTATTAGGTGTTTGGTTTTTAAGAGTTTATTTTTGTATGTGGGTTTTATATGGTTTATTGATGATGGGTATTTTATTGGAGGATTTTAACTTAGTTTTAAACAGCTAATGTTAATTATACACCCCTTGGAGTTTTTATGGTTTTACCCAACAGTATTTAAGCCACCTGTATCCTATCATTCATTGCTCTGCTGCTGGAGAAGAACCACGCTCTGATCCTCCTTGCACTTTAATTTATTTTGCACTGCACTTTGCACGTGAGCACTTTATATTTTTTGTGCAAACTGAAAAAAACATTAAAAACTGTGGACCACGTCAACCCTGCCTCCAGTATCTGTTTGTGGAACTCACTGCAATCCAGCCGCTCTACTCGTCGTGGTCACACTCTAGTTTGTGGCTGCACTATGATAAAAGTAAATAAATACATACATAAAATAATAATAATAATAATTCATATAGGTTGTTAACTTGACATGGATTTAACACTATTACAGTCCATTACAGAGGACATGTTACAACATTATGAATAAAAATAAAATTAACAAAATGTAAATGCTAAGGTGTTCATTTACTTCCAAATAGAAAATTAAAACAGTAACAATAATAATTTAGATAGACTTTTTTTCTTCGAGTCCCAGGAGGATATAGCCAAGATATATTTACCATATTAATAT